>VXAX01005444.1:884394-990985 GCA_013399835.1 Leptocoma aspasia | reverse complement strand
GGTGGGGGGGCACGTGGTGGCAGTCCTGCACACACTCGAGAGGCTCCTCCTAAAGTGACCAAAAATGGCCCAAAATGTCCTGTGCTGCCATCTGGACAGGGACTGGGCTGGTAATGCTACCGTTGCTACTTCCACCTGTGCCTCTGCACCATCAGGGGAATGCCTGGCTGAGAGCGAGGTGGGAGGCCAGGTGCTGTGATCCCTCAGTTGCCTGCCTGCCTTCCTCTGTCCTGCCCTGGACTTTGTGCTGTGTTTGAAGCAGGAATGGCCTGCAGCAGGTGCCAGCCATTGCCTGTGCTGGTACAGAGAGGGAGGGGATGTGGGGTGAGGAAGGGGAAGAGGGAACACAACACTGAGCTGCTGCAAAGAAAGGCAAGCCCTGCTACCAGCGGCTGTGCCTGTGCTGCGAGATCATGCCCATCTGTTGTTCTTTCACTTGTTTACCTGAATGTTAATGGAGTCGGACATAATGACTTCTGGAAAGGAAAAAAAAGTTATATTTAAAAACAATAAAAAAAAAAAAAACAAAGCAATTCCCCCTTGTTAGTGGGTTTTTAATGATGTGTTGTCAGATCNGAGTTAACACAAACTAGAAAGGGAGCTGTGAAGGGCTGAGGGGACTCACTCCATTGCAAGCCCTCAGGATCCAAAAGCCACAGGGCTCTTCTGCCAGTTGGTCAGTCCCAAAGCTGGCTGAGGCGAAGGGGGAAAACCCACTAGGCAGGACCCCTGCTCTCCCCCAGCGCCTCTCCCACATAGCTGTGCCTTTGTGTGTGCATCATGGCACCCTGTACTGCTTCTCTCCACACCCCCAGGGAAGAAAAGGATGGAATTGCAGGCTGCAAATACAAACCCCTCCCTCTCCATGGAAGCATCCCTCCTGGAGGTAGTGGCTGTGAGCTGAGGTGGGGATGAGGAGTGTCAACTGTCCAGGTCTGAGTTCAAAGACCACATCAAAAGGTCAAACAGAGCCGCTGACAGCTTAACTGAATGCTTGGGATTTTTTTCATACTGTGGAGCATGCCACAAAGCAGTGTGTTTAACTTTCTGCCTTTTTTTTTTTAAAGAAATGAAACACAAATCAATTTAATAAACATTTCTCATAGTGTGCATAGTGTAATGAACTGCTGCAGTTTTACAACCAGTTAACCTTAACAGCAGGATGCTTTGTGAACCAGGCTTCGACAGCATGGGTTTTTACAGCCTCTGGGAGGGGGGCCTGCAGACAGGCTGAGTATGCATCTGGGCTGGTGCTGAGGGAATGCAGAAAGGTTGCTTGCCAGAAGTGGTGGCTGCTGCAGCTGTGCCCCCCCTCANTTGTTCTTTCACTTGTTTACCTGAATGTTAATGGAGTCGGACATAATGACTTCTGGAAAGGAAAAAAAAGTTATATTTAAAAACAATAAAAAAAAAAAAAACAAAGCAATTCCCCCTTGTTAGTGGGTTTTTAATGATGTGTTGTCAGATCTTGTTTCCTTCCATCGTGTGCCGATTTCTGCCATGTCTTCCAAGGGAACAGACATGTCTCATTCTTGTATTCAAGCCAAATTTGGGCTGCAGGGAAGACAGTCCTCAGCTGACCCTCTAGGTGGTTTCCCATGAATGTGCTGCTCTTTGCTTCATGCCTTAAAACGTTTGGATTGTGACACTGCATTGTTGCTCCAGATGGGGATAAAATTATTCCAGCCTCTAGAGGTAGGATTAAGCTGATGTGAATCACTATCAGGCTGGTGTTTGAGGGGGAGAAACAATAGTGGAGACTAACTGGCAAAGCACAGCACGTATTTGGCATCCAGGGTGTGTGCCTTGGGAACTCAGCCTGGAATTACAGCTGGGATCTTAAACCTTCCCTAGCTAAATGCAGTCCCCTTTGTTTGCACTTCAGGTCTGAGTATGAGCATTGATGTGCTTGAAACAGATGAGCTGAGTATGATACTGGGAGGGGACTGGGTAAAACAGGCCCCTTTAAGGTTGTGTGGAGATATGGGTTATCCTTGGAAAACAGCAGTCCTGCCATGTCAGAGCACGTGAGGCCACGTAGATAACTGAGTATGAGGGGAAGGGTGGATGCAGTGCTTGCAGCTTCTTTGTGCTCATATTGCACAGACAAACCTGGCTTACGCTTCTCTTTAACATTTTTCTCCAGCGGTCTGAAGGACCTGGAAAGTCACTGGAGACCTTTCTGTGGAATTCCACTGCCTAGGAATGTGACTGTGGAATCTTTTTTTTTTTTTTCCCTCGTGAAACAAGATTTTTCAGGAATTAAAAATACAAGCATCAATTTTTCTAAACTAGACCATACCAGGATTTTTTCCAGTGGAAATTCTTTTCCTCCTCCCTCCCAAACTGGTTTATTTTTTTCTTTTTAAAACCTCCTAGAGTGTTTCTAATGAGAAGTTTTGGAGGTATTTTTTGCTTTGGCAAGCTCTGTTTCGTAAGCTTCTTCTGGGCTGTTTGTTTTCTAAGTAGCAATAAGCCTAATTGTCTCATACTAAGACAGCTGTGATTAACGTGCATAAATTGCTTATGCCCATTCCCTAATCAGAGGTTGTCGAAGCTGTAACCAAGAGTTGCAGTATTCTCATAGGAGGGAATAAATCCAGCCAGCTCTCCCATGCCAGAGCTGTTTATGGTTTCTGCAGAGGAAAGCACCCTCACTGCTGGATGTGGCCGCACCCTGCTCTGCCTGCCAGCTCCACTCGCCAGGCTCAGGGATGAAAGATGTGTCGGTGGCTGTGCTCGCATTCCTGCTCTGAACCACTGTTTCCTTTGCTGGACATGACAGCATGGCCCTTCCAGTTAGGAAGGTGACTATTTCAACAATCTCATTCACTGTTGGGGCTGTGGTGAGGCTGGGAACTGTGCTTGCACCAGGGAGTCAGCAAGTGGATTTTAACCCCGAGGGAGGAAACATCTGCCACTGGTGGGTGCTGGAGGGGCGAGGGAAACAATTACCTGCCTGGCCAGCTCTTGAGTAAGTCTTAGA
The DNA here is from genome assembly GCA_013399835.1 of Leptocoma aspasia. Lineage (NCBI taxonomy): Eukaryota > Metazoa > Chordata > Aves > Passeriformes > Nectariniidae > Leptocoma > Leptocoma aspasia. The sequence goes on along the minus strand of VXAX01005444.1, from coordinate 987,999 downwards.
CACAGCCTAGGAACCCCAATCCCACTTATAGGAATCCCATAAGTACCATGGTGTGCACCTGAACTAGATAGAGGCTGCGTGTTTTTCCTGACCACTCCCTAGTTTCAGCCTGGGGAGCATCACCCATCACCTTGCCTTTCACAGGGCATAACCTAAGCAATGGGACGCAGAAGTGCTTTTGGTGTGACCCCTTCAGTTGACCTCTGGCGGCCTGATGCTTTCACTTCAGTGCTCAGGGACCTGGAGCAAACAGAAAACACCTCCCAGGTGCTAAAACTGCTGCATAACCAAAACTCACACTGTTTTCACACTTGCAGACACATTAGAGAGTATATAAACTTTGCAACTACTGTGGATTGCCTGGTGTTTCTCACTGGATTGAGCTGACCCAGCTCAAGTGCCAATGGTTGCAAGTAACACTTCTCATTACAGATTGATCACACCTTTTACTCTTTTTTTTTGTGTGTGTGTGTGTGGTTTTTTTTTTTAATGTTTCCTGGCCCTGCTTTGCTAGGGCATTCCCTCATGCCAGAACACAGCTTTGCTGAGTACTGAGAGGTGTTGGTGTTGGGCCAGACAAGATGGCATGCACACAACACCCTGCCCGCTGGCTGCAAGCAAACTGCTGAGATTTCCTCCAGCAGGGATTCATGCTGTTAATGCAAGCTCAGTGTTGGTTGATGGAGCTCCCATAGGTCTTGTTGGAACATGAGGTCTGGGGCGTTTTAGGGTTCTGTAGGGTTTTTTTGTTAATGTTAACTTCAAGGCCCCTCAGCTGGTTCCAGTGACCTTTTTCAGCCTTTCATTATGCATTTTTTTTTAGTATCAGGCACTTTGGGGCAGGGGTAGGAAAAAGGGAAAAGCAGCAAGACTGGGAGAAGGGTTTTTTCTTGGTGCCAATATTCTGTAGTTAAATCAAAATGAACAGACATCCCCAACTGTTTTTGTTTACTTTAAACAATTGGAGTAATTGCAGAGAGTATTGATTTTGCTCATAAAGGACTCCTCACCCACACATGCAATGTCTCTAACAAAAAAATGGGGTTGTGGTGTCACCCTGCAGGTCCTCTATAGCCTGGCAATAACACTGTTATTGTGACGAATAGAGTTGATAAAGGCCTTCATGGCCCGCCTGCATTAAAATTCACTCCACAGGAACTAATTTTATATAGTTACCTTAGGGGAAAATAGCACCAACATGGGTAAACAGCACTGGCATAAATCTAATCTGCTTGCAGGACCAAATGAAAGTACAAAGTAAAACAGGTAAGTGAAGCTCAATGTAGAAGAGAGGTGGTATCAAGCACTGAATTCTGAAAACCCACCCCACAAGGGATTTCAAGGCCATTTGTAGGATTTCATTCTGGCAAATGGGAGAGAACAACTCGTTTATTTCCTTCAGGCTGTACCAGTCTGGCTTGATGTGACTGCCTTCTCCCAGCAGAGAAGGCTGCAGTGGTCATGACTTCGCTTTTCCTTTTTGCCTGCCGGAAAATACTCCTTTCCCACCCCACCTCCCCTCAAGAGCTCCAGCATCAGCTGCATGTGGCCACATCTGAGTAACCTCCACACCCCTTCCAAATGCAGGAGATGTTGAAAAATGCATCTAATTGCTCCATCTGGCTTTCAGGATCTGGGTGGCTGCTGGGGAATGGCCTGCTGCTTCCCTATAGCCGTGAGGGGAGGGACCAGCGGTCCCTGCCCCAGGCACCTACCCCAGTCTCCGAGGGCAGGAGCAGCAGCAGGAGCTTGCCAGGGAGCAGCAGGAAGAGTTACTGGATGGAGCCAAAGGACAGATTTATTTGCGGGAAAGGAGCACAAGGTGCCTGTTGTGAGAAACACTCCCCACTTTCAAAATTTTAAAAGGTTTATTAAAAAACCTTATCAAAAATTACAACAGAAGACTGAATAAAGAAAATGAAACAGGGTACCAGGAGCAAGGTATTCCCCACCATGTGCTCACTCACAAAATGGATGTTCTACCTTTTAACCCTTTTGCCCCTCTCAAAGTTCTGTCCCTCGACTCTTTCTTCGCTGTCCAGTGGTGGAGATCACCTCCTGACATCTGGATTGGAGGTCAGATGTTGCCACAGTAACGAGCCGACCCTCCCAATGCCCCAGCTTCCCCTGCCATCCCGTGAGAACAATGCAGGGGGGGAAACATATCTATAAAACTTCTCTTAGCATATACATAACATTCACCCTTTAATTGTGAAAGTCAACTATTTCAATACTCATTGATCACACTGTGATGGGCTGAGGCTGCTGTGCACTTTCACATGCCACCCCCACGCACAGGGACGCGCTGGCTTCCTGCAGACACATGGAGCCATCCCCGCAAATGAGCGGCCCCTCGGAGCCTGCACGCTGGATGCAGCCCGCTCATTTGGATGATGGCCTGTGCTGCAGCCCAGTTCCGCCTTCCAGCCCTCTCATCAAGCCATCTCAGTTCAGCCCAGCAAGGGGAAAACACTTTACCATCTGTTGGTCTTCAGACTCTGACTCATTATTTTTATTTCAGCTGTCGCCAAGCAATAGAGAAAGTCCCAACACACCAGCATTTCCACTGCTGCAAGCTGCCTTGTCCTTAACCACCAGAGAATGAGCAGCTCAGCCTGGAATACCAAATATCACAGGTTCTATCACAGAATAGGCTGACTTGGAAGGGATCCACAAGGATCATCATGTCCAACTCTTACGTAAATGGCCTGTATGGTGATCAAACCCACAGCCTCGGGGTTTATTAGCACCATGCTCTAACCAGCTGAGCTAATTTCCTGGATAAAAAACAAGGAAGGAGGAAAAGGGTACATTCAGGTTCTTTAGTCATCAATGCACACAGCATCCAGGCAAAAAGCGAGAACTTGTAGCCTCTGGAAATGGAGACATGGGGCTTGTCCCTTAAGGCATATCCACAGGTGACAGAGACACTGGAGGTGGTGTTGCCCTCTCCTGCCCCTTTAAGCTCCTCATCTAACAAGGAATCAAGGCTTAAAACAAGACAGTGCCATTGTCTGCACCAGTCTGTTGTACCCTGCCTGTCTCCACTCTTACAGAAATGGGACATGCCACTGCTTACTCCACATCCTTTTTTCTGCCTGCTCCTTATTAAGCTCAGAGACTCTCTCCTGCTGTCTCCCCAACACCCTAGACCGTGTTACATAGCACTGGCAGCCTTTACCCAGCTTTACTCTTCCCTTCGTTTGCCCGTTTACTGCTCTCCTCCTTTCCTTTTCTGCTCACCTACTACAAGATTCATGTTTTTCTTTCCTCCCTCCATCTGGATACCCATTTGAATGCCTGGGACCATACTACCATATGCTTATACATAAAAAAAAAATAGGATCACCAAATGGGGAAACACCTCTAGAGCTGTTCTAAACCTACAGCACGACTCCAGCTAGATGGAAGACATTTTGCAATAGCCTCATCACTGCTGCCAAGTGTGTTCCAGAGACCTCGTGTCACAAATTACTGTAATTAGCAACACTCCAGCAGGCAAAAGTATGTATTTAAAAACTGAGGATACATATGAAGTGGCTGCAGTTTATATTACGGGTGAGTCACAGTGAGGCCCAGCTTGAAGGGAGCCAGTGAAGCCTCTGCAGCCACAACATTGTCTGGCACAACCCTTCGGCACAGCAAACCTTTTCCTAAACACAGGGAAAACAAACTGAATACTGAAGCCTCTTGCGAAATGTATATGTGCTGAAAATTTGAACTTTTTGCTGAAATAAGGGGAAAAACAAAAATCGGGCCTCTTTGGCCAGCGCCAATAAAACATTTTCAGACAGCTCTGCTTCTTGATACGTGCTCAAAAAATGTTCTTCTGGGATGGAAAATGGAATTTTTTTTTTTTTTTTTATATTTGGATNATGGAATTTTTTTTTTTTTTATTTGGATGGATAGTGGTTTTATGCCTCAAGTGACGGGGTTTTCTTGTTTGAAAATAAACACGTAAAAAAAAAAAAAAAAAAAAAAGAAACAAAACAAACCAAACAAAAAACTTCGGACGTGTTCGCGGTGGCCAAGCCCTGCTTTTCCGATGAGAAAAAAAGCTGTGACACGGGGTTTTCTTCCAGACTGCGACTGCGGAAGGCGGCGGCGGTGCCGTGCCTCGCCTCCCCCTCACGGCGCCGGGGCGGCACCGCGGCTCTCCGGGGTGCAGGGGCGAGCCCCGCACCCGGCCCGACACCGAGCCCCGGGCACGGCCCTGCACAGGCTGCGAAATGTCGGCGCTGCGGTGCGCCCTGGGAGCTGTAGTCCCGCCGCTCAGCACCGCTGCGCCCCGCTCCCCAGCTCGCAAAATGTCCTCCGCCGAGGGAAGGCGACCGCCTACAACTCCCAGGAGCCCCGAGAGAGGTGGAGCGGGGAGGGGGCGGAAGGCCCCGGCCCTTTCCGCGCCGCTCTCCCCGCCGGGAGTTGTGGTCCTGCTGCTGTTGTGGCCGCTCCGTGGAGCCTGGCAGGGACTCGGTGTCCCGGCGCGCCGCGGGCCGAGGGCGGAGGGGCAGCGGAGGGAAAGGCGGGCAAGGCGGGCGACTGCTGTGGAAGGTGTTGGGGCTGTGCGGTGCCGGGGTACGGGGGCGCTCCCCCTTCCATTTTCTGCCCCTCCCCTCCTCTCCCTTTCCCGGCGGTTCGCGCTGTGTGCCCGGGCGGGTGGCGGTGCCTGGGGTGCAGGGCCGGCGAGGGCCGCGTGTGGTGCGGGCGGTTCGCATCCAGCAGCATTCCGGGCCGCGAAGGGCGCTGGGGCCGACGGGCGGCACAGCTGGGGCCGCACCGTGACCTTGCCCTCCGCGGGGCGAGTGCCCAGCGGCCGCTGTTCTTTTCCCTGTTCCCTGGCGCGGGGGCCTGTGGATCCCTGTCCCGAGGGACTCAGTGGGTTTCGGTGCGGTGCTCTCTGCGCCGTGAGAGCAGGCCCGTGGCCGGGTTTGCGGTGACTGAGGTCTCCGTCCTCCTCACAGGAGGCTGAGGGAAGACGCACAGTCTGTTTGAGCAACACCAGGATGGAGAAGTTCACTGGGAGCCTTCCCATCCGGAGAGGCGTCATCCTTCCCGAGTCGTGCTGTGATCACGTCACCATATCAAACCTGTGAGTGAGGCCGGTGTGCTGTAAGGGCCAGCATGTTTGGCCACTAACTTTGTTAAGGCTAAAACAGCTCCTTAGGAGCAGAATTCCTCCTTTCTGTGTAAGTGCCCTCAGACGAGAGATGCCCATGATGAACACTTCTATTGCCGTCTGAAAACAGCTATTTTATTTAATTATGCATTTCAAGGCCTTTTCTGAATTGTAGTCGTTACTTTTTATATGTTCCAAAACTAAGCAGAAGGCTGTATTATTTTAAGATTATTTCTCACTAGGGATTACATGGAGGGCAGTATTCTCAAAAGTAGATGTCAGATCCTTTCTGTCAAAGACAGCCAGACTTGACATGGAGCACAGCACTCCTCAGAAGGTTCTCTGTGTTTTGTGCTTCATGAAAATCTGGCCCTAACTTTGAACATGACCTTTCTTTGAAAACAGAATTGTGTGTTACCCATGGTCTTAATACTTAGCAGCACTTAATGTTTGCAACGCATAACTATTATTTTTGTATCTTCTTAGCTGCATTTAATACTGTTTATTTAGTCCTGGCTTTCTGCACATGCAAATTACAGCTTGATTTTTTTTTAAAGCCTCCCTTCTGTTCTACAGGATAAAGTTGGCAGTGTGAATGTGGAGGCTGGCTAAATATAGTGGTGCCTGTGTTATTAGGCTGTGTGGTGTTCTGCCAAAAATTCAATAATATCTGTAGGCTTCAGATTTAGAACCCAGTTCTGCAGCTTTGGATGATTATGGGGGACAGAATTACTTTTAAAACTACATTTCCAGTATCATGATGGAAATGTTTGTTTTCTAGGGTGGAAGTGCTGAGATCTTTGGTGGCTTTAACTGACCCTCAGGAGGGGAAGCTGACTCAGTCTCAAGAGAAAGTGAGTGACTAACAGACTTTCCATGTCTGTTTACTGCATCGTTTCAGAAGAGCCTATAATTAGGTAGTCAAGCTTATTCTAATAATATGTTAGAACTGTTTCCATAATTCACGTGAGCTGAACCAAAATGTGTGTGTGCACCAGCTCTGTTTCCTGTTGCCCAGCAAGTGGTAGCTTGATCATCGACTACCTGAATTCAGCGAGGTTCCCTTCAAGCAGGTGGCAGTGTCAGGTATTCCAGCTGCTCCTGCAAGTCAGGCTTCAAATCACACTGTCATTCACTGACTGAAGGGCTGGCTCTTGCAGGCCTGTGGTTGCAGTCTCTCCTTGTTTCCATGTGTGATTAGTTATCTTAATCCAATGGGATTGATTTCTTCAGCTGGCTAGTTTTCTGATTCCTGGTATCTACTAATGACTTCAGAGCATAAAGCCAAAAGAAGGAGTGGAGCTTGTACTTTATGCCGCATTAAAGCAGACTTGAAACAGTGGCCCTATTATTTTTGTGGGTTTTCTGTCACTGATGGGGATCAGTGACAGTGTCCTTTTTAATAGGCAGAACGTGGTGGCTGTTGGGACAGCAGGTACAGTGCTAATGCAATAAGGATTGTACTGGCCAAATAAAAGTGTGAGGAATTGGATATGTTTTTGTGGATTTTTACAGTGTGAATAAACACAGGGTGTAATATGCAGAGGTCATTGCTGTCTCTTGGAAGATGTATAAGACAGCTTTGGGGGATTCAGATTAGCTCAAGAGCTTTATGTTCATATTTTAGTAATTGGATGTGATGTAACCTGTAATGAAATTTGGTAACATTAATTTCAATTACTTAATATTCTTGTATTCAGTCTTGTGTAAATCTTTAATTTTAATGTGCATTCATTCCTTAAATAATGTTTTCATTTGAAGCAAAATTGCTTGGGAATCCCTGAAGCACAGCTAACTGTTATATTGGAATTATAATTACTTTGCATGACACAGAGTGATGGTCTCATTCTTGGTTCTCATTTCACAGTTAAGTTTTTATGCTCCTTTGTATTCTAGGCACTAAACTCGCTGGGCATTTGGAAAACTGTATTTAGAGTTGTTCCTGGGCCTACATCAAAGACTTCAGTGGACTGACAGCTCGAAGATGGGAGACCAGGAGGCGGGGGAACCTTTTCTGGGGATAGTGGCTGATGGTGCCAGAGACTACGAAGGAGCTCTGCCCTCAGACACAGTGTCGCTCAGCGATTCTGACTCTGATGACTTGGGGCTGGCGGGTGAAGCAGAAGTTGATACAATATCTCCCCAGGAGCCATCTGTAGATGAAGGGGATTCCAGATCAGGAGAGATGCTCTACTCTTCAAACAGCGGTCACAGATCTCCTGTCCAGCCATTCCATCTGAAGGGCATGAGTTCCACGTTCTCTCTCCGTAGCCAGAGCATTTTTGATTGCCTGGAAGAGGCAGCCAAGCTGTCTGTACCCTCAATGCCTGAAGATAATGTTGTTGATGGGAGGTTTAAGCGTCCATTGCCTCCAACCACAGTTTCAGGTAACATGGTCCCAGAAAACAAGGGAAGGCAAGCCAGACCAGTGCAGGCTCCCAAAACCTCTCCTGCAGTGCCTGACTACGTGGCACACCCAGAACGCTGGACCAAGTACAGCCTAGAGGGAGTTTCAGAGTCCAGTGACAAGACTAACAGGGCAGTGGCCATAGAATTTCTAGATGGTTTGAAGAAAAGAGGGGAGCAACAGAGCTCGGCTACCCAAGATAGCTACACCCCGTCCTTCAATCAGGACCCTTCCTGCTGTGGAGCTGGGAGGATCATCTTCACCAAACCGACTAAAAGAGGCATTGATGGACTGGAAAAGAAAGGGGAGGATGATAAGAAACAGATGAAGACAGATCTGAAAGGAAAATCTCTTAAGAAGACTGATGACTTGAGGGAAGAAGATAAGGTTGAGCTGGGGCACTTAGACAGTGACAGTGGAAAGACAGCAGAGGAGGAGGAGGAGTGCATGATGGAGGGGGACCAGAACACAGAATATAAACCTGATGCAAGGCTTAGTGGTGCAGGTGAAGAGCCATCACTGGGAACAACTGGATTCCACTGCAGTAAGAAGAAGAGCAGGAAAAATTTCCGACCTAAAGTAGATGATGAAGGGGAGGAGGAAGAGCCCTGAAGGATAAAGCACATTGGAGGCACCCAGGACTTGTCTTGTTAATTTTTTTCTTTTTTTTTTTTTTTTCTGAAAACCACTTGGTAGCCTTTTGTCCAACAGTTTGCATCATAGCCACCAAGAATATTTTATATTGTTAGAAATTAAGTTACCTAAAATAAACTCCAGACTTTTTGTTTATGAGAAGTCCATGGGCACAGGATAGTTGCATTCTGGCAGGGTAGAATAAAGTGTGATACTCTAGAGCTGAAGTATCCAAAGAAACAGAAGTGTTAGCTAAATGGCTGCAGGGCTTCCTAGTAACTCCCAGTTTTGGAATTGTTCCCAAATCCTGTGGAATCCTGGAGAAAAGGTGATGAGCTCATCATGTAGAGATTTTTAAACAATGAAAATAAAACGTAGTCTTCTACTGGAAGTGATTTCTCCTGGCCCTGTCCCAGGAAGGAAAACTTTTTAACATTTTTGTTTAAAAACATCCTTCTCTCATTGCCATTGAGGGTGAAAGCACAACAGTGCCCAGTTATATGATGTGATGATCTGCACCTTTGTATATCCTTTTCAGGAGGTGCTGCTTCCATATTGATTCTGTATATGGATTGGAGTATTTGTGGGAATGAGATATTTATACCACAGCTGGAGACTTTTTTGTTCTATGTGATACAATAAACTTTCAGTTACAACTTGATTTCTTCTCTGAACCATGCTGACTAATGCAGCTGTAGGAGCTGTTTTACCAAACATTTTATTTGATTTCAAAACTGTCTTGAAAACCTTTTAAAGTGTTACTCTAACTTTGCCGTCTTGTTAACTTCTCCCTCAAGTCTTACAGATTCTAAACCTCACATTTTTAACATTTTCAGTCATTTTACAATGTATAATCCCCTCATAGGATGAGTCATCTCATACAATGAATCACATTGTAAGGAATGTCAAATCTAGTGGGTTTTTTCCACATTGCTAGTAAAGATAATAAATAAGGTTGAAAGATTAAATTCTTTGAAAGGTTACATTATTTGAAACTCAAATAGTTCAGATCACTTTGAACTGGCATTTTTTTTGTCAGTATTCTAAATGAACCAATCCCAAGGGTAGTATTTATAACTGTGTAGTGAAAGATAAATTCTGAAGAGTTTGTGATATTTCCAGGTAAAATATGCTTCTCCAACTCTAAAGGATGTTTGAGGGTGTGACTTCCTCTGGGGGGGTCCATGTTAAGAATAATTAACTGGGAGGCCCTAATCACTTGGGCTTTGTGTTTGAACTGATGCATCATTTGTCAGAAGAAGCAGAAAACAGTGTAAAAGGGCCAGTTGTGCTCCATTTTTCTAAACTCACCTTTTAGTTTTCAGAGCAGAATGTGTTTTCTCCTGAGTATGCAGTTGGATGCACATTACTTAGTGGGTCGTTGGTAAATACATTGGTTGTTCCAGTGCATGTGAGTGGACACACACAGCAAGTCCAGATGGATAGACTTTGGGTTCCAGTGGGTAATTAGTGTGCTGATCACAATTAAAGTAGTAGCCATTTCAAAGTGGAAGCTGCTGCCAATACAGGGAATGCTGGTTGTGAGATATCTACTATTTATTAACAAAAAAATGCAGCTCAGTAGTACAAACTTACTGGGTTTATGAGCTCTGCTTGACTAGGGTAAGGAACAGGTAGAACTATCAAAATTCCATCGCTGCTAATGGAGTCACAGGCCTGGAACACAGCTGAATAAACTGGACAAATGCCTCTTTCATTAAGCCATCATAACAAGATTAATATCTGTTAATAAAAGGCTCATTTTTGTCAGAGCTGAGATTTATTTTTTTTCCACCTCTGGTAACAGAAAGCTTTTGTGCAATCTACAATTACATTGCATAGAGACAATATTATATGTGTGAGGAAATGCAGTTGAAGCTTATCAGAGTCAGACACAGCCCAATACTTCCCCCTTCTGATGCTGTTTATATTATTCCAAAGAAATTTCCCCTTAGAGGATGGTATTGATATTTTAGTGGTATATCTTGCAAAATTCTAAGAAAACCAGCAAGCTTTTGTATGCTTAAAATGTACAAGCCAGTTTAAGTAATGGAAAAATCCACAAACAGCCCAAATCCTTAGACTGCGGGATAATTCTTGGTACACATTCTTGTTTTGAAGTCTCTTAAGTGATTTCTTTTTCCCCCTGACCCTTGAGAAAGAAAAGTAAAATGAAATTAGATGCTTAGATGCAGAGGATGTATTCCATGTGGTGTGATACGTGCAGGCAAAGGCTCCTTTCCAGCAGGAAACTGGCAGCAGCTGTGATGGGGCATGGGCCCAAGAAAAACGAGGTGATTCCACTCTCTGAGGTTGAGTGAGAAGCCCTTAAGAAGGAACACCAGCAAAGGAATACCTTGCAGGAGCCAGTGTGGGAAGAGAAGCTGGTGAGTGCCATTGTTAGAGAGTTGTAGGAACTCCAGCAACTGTGTGGGTTGTAATGTTTTAGTATTCAGGCCCTTTCCTTGGGAAACTATTTCTTGATTTCCTTTTCTAAGGAAAATCAGGAGTACAAGCTTGATTTCTTGGCCAAGGAAGGAACTTGTTAAGTCCGTAAATTATCTTCCTTCCAAAGGGAGACGCCCTTGAACAGAGAAGTGTGGAATTTGGCAGTGGTGATGGTGAATTGAGGGTGTGGTATCTGGAGAACAAATGGTATTTAGAAAATAAGGTGGTAGAGTCACCCTGGAGGAGAAAGCTTTAATGCTGTTTGTGGAATGGTTTTGGAGAAAGGACTGAGGTCTATGGGAGCAGCAGGAAAGAAAGCCCAGGAAATTGAAAGACAAAGACCAAGAAATCCTTAGTATTGTCAAGCCCTGATAATGCTTAGCATAGAGAGCTTGTTGCCCTTCGGCCTTCAAGAGACTAGGATTTTACTGCTACAGTAGTTCAGTAGGACAAAAGGTTTCATGTGAAGAAATAGAATAAAATTTAATTATCAATGTATTCTATGTCAGTCTCAAACCGATGTGCATGCTCTTCTCTTTGTGGCGAAAGTGCTTCTGCGTTGGCACTCTTCACACCTAATAGGATTGGAAAAGTCACGTAGCTGTTTAAAAGCCTTAGGACAAGGGGCACATAGTAATTGCTTAAGAAACTTTAAAAGGTAAAAAGACAATGTATATTGTATTACATTGCATTTGCTCAGTAAATGATAAACGCAGGCTTATTTTTCAGCTATTTAAATTTCTGATTTTTATGCAGTTACAGTATTAAAATGTCTGGGAAGCCTGCTATGGGATGGATTTTTTTATTGGACTACTGATAATGAAGCAACTCACATAACTGTTTTATAAACTTCTGACAGAATTAAGTAAAGCTTGAGGTTAGCTCAAATCTGAGTGACTTGAGGTCCTCTCATGTCATGACTTTGTTGAGTTTTCCAGCTACTTTTTTCCATGTAGTATATATACACTCAGTTTATGGGGTTTGGAGGCTGTTCTGTGTAATAGATAGCAATAGGTACTTATTGCAATAGGTTATTAAGAAGGATATCCAAAATCTTTATTGTGTTGGATATCCTGCAGTGGCTGAGAAATAGTTTGTTCCTGTCTCTAATGATTTAAACTCCATACAGTGGAACCCTGGGACACAGGACATGATTCTTAACTGACAGAAATAGGTGCAGCTCTAAAGGCAAATGAATTCTGTTAATTAAACTAGGAGACTTGCTCAGTTTTTATTTTTAATGATTATTGTTTGCATTTGAAATGCTTTTGTAATACTTCAGTAGGATTATCTCATGGACTCAAGAAACCCCCAAGGTAATCCTCCACTGCAAATATACTTGTTTATGTGCTTGAACTGGGTGAGATTATCCTAACTCACCCTAAGTAACAGTCCTTGCCCCGAAGCTTTTAAGTGTATTTTACAAAAGGTAATTTTTTTCACTCTGAAGTAAGAATATCCTGTTCCCTGTTTATATTCCCATGACCTCTAGGAATCTTCTTATGGTGGGGTTATTTTCTGATCTTATTTTTCCACCTTGCATTTTTTTAACTACATTGTTCAGCTGTATTAATTAGCTTTTCCATGATAGTTTTCAGTACTTACATGTATAGTTTGGAGCTGGTTGAGTGCACAAGAGGTTGGTTTTCGCTAAAACCTCTGCCATGGAAGAGATAACAGCTGTGCAGTAGCAAATCTACAAAATAGGTAGTGATTAAATACCTGCCCTTTTTTGTGAGGATATTGCAATAGCTCAAGCTGGCACAAACTTACTAAGACATTCCTTGTGTGTTTCTGTTAGACCTGTATAGCCTGACTTTTTTCAGGAAGCCATAAAAGGGATAAGAAGGGAGCAGGAAACTGTAGCAGGAGTATTAAGATAAAGAACTTTCAGCAAGGCCAAAATTATACAGGAGAGTCATAGAGATAAAGAAAACAATAAGAGTTGTGCTACACAGCAGGTGGTTTAACATTTTCAGACTGTGTAAGAAATGTTGCTTGTTTATATTGCAAGGGTTTGTCATCAAAAGCTCAAGACAGAATTTCCTGCTATTATTTGGATTTCGTAATTGTATGCTGGACACTTCCCTTTTGACATGTTGATACCTGGTGTCTTAAGAAAATTAGAAAAACTGATGTACAAGATTAGGTCAGATCAGACAGAATGTGTGTGTTTTCCAAGCTGACACTTTAAAAAAAGAGAAGATTAGGAGAAGGACAAGAATGGAGGGGGGAAGATGAAGCATTTAGTTCCAGAAACATCCTTAACAAAGGAAAGAAACACTCTCAAGTAAACTACCAAAGAGAGCAAGAAATGTTATATTCCCTTTTCTCCTTTCTACAGGAGTTTAGAAATTTTTCTTTACATATGTTTATCACCAGAAAGCAATAAGGAAGGTGAAACCAAAATACAGATCTGTTTTTCCATCCCTTTATCCCTAAGTAGGGTCTGCCAAACCACCATTAAATGAAAGAAAGATGGTGAAATCCTAGAGCTGATATAAATGCCTAGAAAATAGTACTTACCTGGGCTTCCAGAACTTTAAAGCGTTTTTCTTGTTCTTTCAACCCACTAAAATACTTAGACAAATTATCCACCCTGTGGAAACAAAGCAAACGCCTTGGGCAAAAAGGAGAGGCCTCAGAAGAAATCATAAAACCTAAACCACATGTAGCTTTACTACACCCATGGCTCTTCACTGCAGTTCTGTGCTACTTAGACATCCCACAGCCTCCTAAAGGTTTTATCCTTTTGAGGTGTTCACAGAAGTATTTTTTTGAGCAGAGCAGCATCTCTGGAACACTCTCATGCACCTGTTGCCCAGGGACTCACAAATGACAGATCAGAGCAGCTATTCAGCTTCTGGTGAGGGCCACTTAGCCTCAGTTGCTGTGGAAATCAAGGGCAGCAGAAAGGAGCAGCTCTCTTGAGCAACTTGTGTCTTTCCTACCTGGAACCATCAGTACCCAGTGGAAACTGATCCTGGTGTGAGAACTGAAGGCCACAACAGAGATAACCTACTTAAAATTTATGCAAGTTTTCATTTCTGGAAATTGGCTTGACAGTCAAATCCCTTTTTTCATTCAGTCCAAAGGGATTGCTTAAGGAACTTCCACATGGTGCCTCCAAATCACTGAATTATCCCCATGCTTTCTGCATCCTTCACCTGTTCTCCCATCAGTTCCTTATTCTTAGCATCTGATTCCTCATAGGCTTGGCAAATCCCTCTCTGGTTTCTCCTAGCTACTCTTTCAAAGTTTCCCTCTCACAGGCTATGTTCCAGTCCCATCTATGTGAAAAAACTGCTTTTGGGTAGGTCTAATGCATTTTGAGATTGGTTCAGTGCAAACAAAATCCAAAGAATCACTTCCTGAGGGTTTCCTAAGATTACAGAGCCACAGTACTACCACCTAAGTGCAAAAATAAAAGCCATGGGGGTAGTGGTGTTGATCTGAATCTCTTCCAGTCTTTGTCTGGCTTTGCTATACCTGAAATATTGTGAAGCCGGATGGAGTCTCGCTTTTCCCTTCCAGTAACTTCACCTACAATGTGCCATTTTTATTCTTTATTATATAAAGGATACAGTACCCTTTGTAAGCAATTGCACATACGTTTATTGCATTATCTCAACAATTAAGCTCTCACTCCTAGGGTTTGTCAGTGATCTGCTTATGAGAATAAAGTTTAAACCTACATAATCATTATAAATTATTATGAATTAAGTGTCTATGTGGATTAGAGGGAGAGGAGTATTTTCCAGGAACACAAGTATTCTGTTCTCATCTCCAGCTATTCTGAGGTGGAGGTTTATTTTGAAAGAAAGCAGACAGCACAGGAACATTTCCATGGAACTTTCTTATTATGGTAACTTTCACACCTGTGGCGCCTCTATTTGAAGTCTGTTTTATTGTAAGAGAAAACAGCTGGAATAGCTGTTACAAGCTTCTTTAAGGAGTGCTTTTCTGTCTTAGGTGTTCCTGTTCTCCCTGCATATAACTACTTTGTGTCTCACTTAAAGGTTTAAACCTCTGAATAATAATTTAGGACTTTATCAGACTAAACCAATTCAAGTGATATTCCTAGTGGGGAAATATAGAGAGGTACACAAATGGAGACTCAGTCCCATGCCATAAAGGCATAAGTATTTGTTCTTTTGCATCTGTGGCTAATTCAAAGTATCTTAAACTTCCATTCAAAAGTCTGTGTTGTATTCCTACAGGGGATGAAATTATGTGTGCTGCAGTCTAGCAAACAAACTGGTTTTCCGCCATTTTTCTTCACGAATAAGATCTTTCATTGAGCTTGGCCACAGATTATGCTGGAACTTGCAGGTCTATAATTGTACATACTTCAGAAGTGACAAACACTCTAACATTTTAGTGATGTTGGCCTCTCACATTTTTTCATGGACTGTGTATTTCCTAACTGCATTCCAGTTGGAAAGCTTTATATAAGCTTTACAAGAACTTCAGTGCTGAACTCGTTGGAAGCTGAAGGCTTGCAAGTTACTCTTACTGTGGGTCAGAATAACTTACTTATTAGATGTGGCCTTCAGCCTTTCTTCATTGCTTTCTTTCTTTTCTTGCTCAAGGTTTACAAGATAATGTTCTTTTTGCACCAGCTCCCATGCTATGATTTTTTGATCGAGGCCCACTGGAAGATCTCTTTCTGTAGGAAAAATAAGATAAGAATTATACATTACCCCTTTTTCTCTGATACTAGTAGTGAAAAGTTGATAAAAAGTTGATATGCTAAAGGAAGGTATTTTTTAGGGTTAATAATTGCAAAATCTCGGGAGCAAATGAAATAACTATTCCTTAAACCTGTCAATTGTTAAATCTTCAGAAATCAAATCCCTATAACCCATTTTATATTGCTACCTTTGTTGTAATAACTATGATGCATCAAGAAATGCACTGTGGGAAACTGTGTCTAGTTTAAATTATAAACCTTAATTTTTCATTTGTACTCTCCTGGCTCTTTGTTAAAAATAAATTGTGACTCTTGGCTTCAGGAAATCCAGCTTGCTCTGCTGTTTTGTGTGTGCACCATGTCCTTGGAGAGAGTCAGGCTCTACAGTTGCTTGATCACATTTGTTAACAACTCACCCAGGTGTTTTTTCTTGTGTTCCATTTTGTTGAAGAGTCTTCTGAGAACCAGAGTAATGTGGTTGATAATGATAAATGGTGGTGCTAAGGCAGGCCGGCCATGGTATTCCACAATCAGGTTGTAGCGCTGCACTTTCCAAAAGATGTCTGTATTGCCCTGGACAACTTGAAACGTGTAACTGTAATTTGGGAGGGGGAAGGGGGGGAGGGAGGAATAAAAGCATGTAACTCTTTTCACCACAACAAGGTAAAAGATGAGTATAACAAAATTTAGTCCTGTATTTACTTTAAAAAAGGAACAACCAGGTCAGCAAGTAGTGTTAATTTAATCTAAAGCTTGTGCAAATTCTTAGACATTACAGTAATTGCAGTTGCAGTCTTCAAATGTTAAAAGATACATTTGGGTTTTTTGGCTTTTTTTTGTTTTTTTTTAAAGAAAGATAATTCTACTTTGCTCAGGAAAGATCAGCAAACATGCCACATCAGTTCTTCAACCAAATGAATCATTATTAGCTGTGTTGACAACAAGCATTTCCCTGATGTGCAAATCATCCACTGTAAAGTCTGCCAAGTTTATGGCTGCTGTGCACCTGCAGATTTGTGATTCCACACAGCCAAGGACTCAGACCCTTCTGTGCATGTTTAATTGAATTTTTTGCAGTAAAAGGGGCTTCTTTTCTCCTTGTCTCCAATGTGACTGCAGTAAGGATGGTGAGAACTTTAGAGCTATCTGATCACAGGATTCTGTCTATAGTAAGTAGGCATTCTGCCCAAATATTTTCCTATCATTAGGAAAATTACAAGTGTATTCCAAAAGGAATAGCTAGCAGTGAGGTAGTAAATGTGGGCATCCACTTAAAGCTGTGCAGCCTCTGTCCTGATACGTAGTGAAATCACTCTTGCCTGAACATGGCAATCAGGAGGTTCATAAGGAGGACGTTTGTGACCAGTAGGAAGATGACCAGCAGGAGTATGACGAGCCAGTTGGCGTAGCTGTTGGGGCAGGATGGCGTGTTCTCCTGCAGAATCTGCAGTGGGTTAAACGTGCAGTTCCTGGGGTATGTTCGTGATGCTGCAAAGGAAGATGGAGGGGAAAAAAACCAGTTACGACAAATGCTAATGCTGTGTTTCTTTCTTTGCTTTTGTGGAAGCATAATCGTATTGTGTGTGTAAAAACACATGGCATTGTTGTGCAAGATACTTGCAGCCCTAGGACACTGCAGACCTCCACAACCTGGCTGCTCATTTTGTGGCAAGATGTCTGTCACAGCTGGCTTTGTAGTAGTGTTCATCAAAAAAGGGATTGTACTGAAAGGGCTGTATCCTTTTTAGACTAGTTTTGAGTTTCAGAGTCAAATCTCCTCTGAGTTTGTGTTCCCCCACATTCTTGTGTCCTCATGCCTGGTGTGTGGGTTAGAGGAGAAAACTCAGTGAGAGCTGGGAAGGGGATTCCTCATTCTAAATTTAAAGTGCTTTGTGTATCTGAGCTTGCGGTTGAGGTTAGGAAGAAGGTCTGGTTCTACTGCATCAGACTAGAGGTCTAATGCTGTATTCTGTCTCCAGCTATGAATTAAACCCACAAGTTTAGAGTAGCATAGTGATATTTACTTTTTCTCCCTCTATTTTTTTTTTCCTAGTAATCCTTTTCCGTGGTGCCACAGATAACCCTCTGGCTACATTCATTAGAGCACGTGGTTATATCAAAGCTCACCAAGCTGGGATTTCTTTCACCAAGGGCACTAGTTATACTTATCTACACTGAATTTCATTTGATGATTCAGCCCTTATGAGGCTCCTGTGCATCTCTTAGGTGTCAGTTTTTGTCTTTGCTACCCAGTGATGTAGTTTTGTCAGCAAATTTTGTCCTCCTCATTACCCCTCTCCCTTTCCATATATTTCATGAAGATGTTAAACAGAGTAAGACCCAGAGGGTCCCAGGACAAATTAATCCCTTCTGGAAGTTGCCCATGTAATTGGTTCTCTTTTTCTCTTAACCAGTTATTTACCCAGGTAGAGACACCCACTGGAGTTTCAGTGGAGAGAAACACACCTTTCTAGGGAATGCTACACCTGACTTTTTGGCAAATGAGTTGAATTATGTTCCGGAGATATTTGTTTCTTTCCAATTACTTTAATGGAAATAAGGGTGACTGATTGTGCTGTACATGCTTACACTGTAGGTATTTAAAATGGACATGAATCACTTTCCTCTCTCTTGTGTCATTCAGGTGTTTTGGCTTTTTGAAGACATGCTTTTTGTTATTAAGCACAGTGAACATGAGAGAATGCTTACTAGTTTGCTTCTGTCTATGGCTTTTTTTGGTTCTGTTTTATATTGCTACAAGTTTGAATCCCACTTCATTATTGCCAGTGACATTTAGCACTGGCTAAATGCTGTGTTGTTATTGCAGACTTCTTTGGGAGGTGGCCTATTCTGTATTTTACCTGCTTACCTATCAGAAATGTTGCCTTTGAACTTTTATGTCTAATTATTTCTGTGTCTTGTTATTATTTTTATGTCGTTTTGTTTGCAATGCTGCACATAAGCAATTACTAGCTTTATTTGATTTGGGCAGGTTTATCTCCAGAGTAAATAAATGCTCTGGAGTAATTTATTCTAAAACATGTGTTTGCTTATGGGCAGAGCAATAACACTGCTTTAACACTGTTGCATTAAACTACTGCCAAAATGTGTGGAGGTGGTGTTATTTTTTGTTTGAGTTTACACAGGGTTATCTAGGTTTGAGTTAAACTGAAAGGAAATGGATTGAAGTGAAAGCAGGTATACCAGCCTTTAAAACTGCAAATCCTTGTGTATTTCTGAGAGCTTATCTAAATAGGACCACCCCTTATGCTCTAATGTAACGCCACAATGCCCATTATCTCTTTGCAAATAAACTATTTGTGTGACAGTAGTGTGTAAGCTTTGGCCCGTAGGACAAAGATTTAAAAAAGCAAAATTAAAAAAGGGCAGTACTTGGAAGGAATTCCATGCTCTAATCAGAAGTGTGCATTCAAAAATGGCCAAGTTAGGGGGAAAGAAGTTTCCTCACTGTCTATTTCATCTAGTGGAATCTGGCCAAATATCTGAAGGTAGGGACGATAAAGAACCCTTCTGAATATCCATTCCACTCGGCTGTCATCAGGATGAAGCAGAGCTTGAGTTGTCACACCATAGGCAATGAGCCACACGCTCAAGAAAAACAGAAAGAAGAAAACATCCTTCATCTGCAAAAGAGAGAGGGAGGGCAGAAAAGGAGAGGCAGTGACTGTGATAGCATAGTCAAGGAACAGTAGTCTTTCTGTGTGAATATGGCTCAAATAATTCTGTTTCTTTACAAGCTTGCTTAGGTTAAAGGAGATGGAATAAGATACAGTTCTGTGCACAGAATTCATCTGACCTTGCTGTTACCATGTTGTCCTTGGCCTGTAGTAAGCATTCTTCTTTGATAGCTCATTTAGATAAAGGCATATTTTAAACTAAAATCTTTCTTTTCAATCATCAAACATTTAAAAATTAAACACATTTTATCTTTTAAGTGCATACTTTCTGTGAGATATGTCTGACTGCTTTACTGTGAATTACAGGAGTTCTGCTGCAGCAGAGAATCCTGGTAGCAGTCAGTGCTCATTGATGAATACTGAGCCACTGATACAGTGAATGCTGCAAGGATCAGGTTCCTTCTGTCTTCAGTTCTCAAGCTAAGTGGTGCATCTGAAAGATTCTTTTCAGGGCTTCCTGCTTTTAAACTTTGTGTTTCTCCACAGAAGCAGAAGTAATTGAATCCTAAAACACTTACTTAAAAGAAAAAATCTAATATGCATATCAAGTGCAATAATTTTTCCCTGGTGGAAGAGGAACACTTCATCCTCTCCCCATCTGATCTGACAGAGTTCATTAGGGACTGTAGATTCATTTCAATTAGGTTATTGGATTTTACAGTTACCCAAAAGCATAGGCTTTTCAGAGCTCCAGGATGTTACTTAGAGTTCTGATAAGAAACATCGTCTCTAAGCCAGCCAAGACAGAGTTGATGTCTGACTTCCATCAATCTATTTTGTTTTCTGGATGATCTAAAATTTAGGAATGCTGCAGGGCTGTAACAGTATCATGGTGATAGGAGAGCGGTGACAAGTCTGGAACTATTTTTTTTTTCAATCTGCAAATGAGTATTGTTCTGGAATGAGCTTTGTTCTGGCATTTTACCTGACCTGTTTCGGCAAATCTGTAGCAAGGGTACAAAGGGGAAAGACAGTAAAGAGACTATCTGGGATTGTTTCTCTCTTTAATAAGGGAGATGATTTTGCTTGAAGCCCCTTGAACCCTTCAAGCAGGTTTCATTTACTGAAATAACCTTCACTGTTTCCTCCTTTGATGTCAGGTTGGACCCTGAAATACCAAGGCTGAGACACCATGTTGGCTTGGGTGGGGCGAAGATGAAAGGTCCCTGTTAGGGATTTTTCTAGGCTGCTGTTTGTGTTCTTGTTTGCACCTTCCCAACACCAGTGTGATCTTGCAGGACTTCAGGTGCCAGCAGAGAGGACACAGGTAGGACTTGGTCCAGGCCCTGGCTTAGCTTGGCAGGCAGCAAAGGAAGGGTTAGGAGCTGCACATCTGACTTATTTTCTTGCAACAGAAGTCTGCTAATGCTACAAGCTAAATAATGAACAAGAAGAAATATTTATTTGCCATTTACCCTTTTGCTAGTCCAACCAAATGCCATGTTAGAGTTCCAGTTATTGCATTTGTAGACAAATCCAAATAGCTTGGTAGTTATGTTTATTCAATGTATAGGCTTGTTTAGACTGTAGAGCTTTTACTGAGTTCTGCTGTGAGTCACAAATCAAATATTTGTAGATTCTGTGATGGTACTTACAATTAGGTGAACTCTATTAATCAGTTAACATGAGCTAATTGACCTGGAGGATTAAGATGCCTAAATAAAAAGCTATTTCAACATACCAATGCATACCCAAGCACAGTAACTGTAATCCCAATGTCTCATTTCCTGCAGCAGAGCAGTAATAAATAAAAATATTTTGTCAACATCTTCCAACATCTGCTCACAAAGTACTAATATGTTTTCATGGTGATGGGGAGCTAAAAAGTACGAGTAAGAATAACTCCTGCTGGAAACTTGTAGCTATCCTTTTCACTGATTTTTTTTTTTTCTCACTTGCTGAAAAAAAGCCATAGTTTGTTTCCCCAAGTCATTTATTGGAAGCCCTGCCCTTCTGTATGTGGCCTCCCTGATCTGCCTGAGGTCTTTGCCCTGCATGCACACAGCTTAGGAAATAGGAGGAATAGCAGTAAGGTCAAGACTGCTCTTCGTTAGCCAGATCTGAGGATAAATTATTAGGTAAAATACAAGGATTAGTAAATTGGGATCAGCTTAATGCACTACAGAGGTCTTTGAAAGGATCTACTTCAAACATTCCATCTAATAATAAAATACAGGAATATGCAAAATGACAGGCCTTAAAATGTAAAAATAAAGGCAGATTATAAAGTCATTTCTTTTCTAAAGACAAGATTTCCTACTGTCCATTTCTTAGAAGGCACAAGTATTTATCTGAGACAGACTGCACACTTACCATCCTTTCCACAATTATGATCTTTGGTCCAAGTTGTTTGTGAATTGCAAAAATATGGATAAGTCTAAGTGTAAACACCATAAAATCGATGGCAAGTATTGTACGGCCAGCTTGAAAAGTTGAGTTCAGCATCCTGCAGAACACATGGAATGAAATATCAGCTCTCAGCAAGTACTGCTAATGTCTGTACAGTGATGAGAAATAACCAAATATTAACAAATTAAAAAAGATACCTTGAATAAAAGGGATTTTCTGAAAACAAAAGCAGAGCTTTTCAATGTATGTGTTTGAATATATCAGTATATCTTTTTGTTATCTCTGGAGCAGCTTCCATGATTTCCACAGAATTTTAGAGGTTCCTACTGCAGAAACATGTCTCAAAGGCTGTGAAAATGAATGTTAGAGCCTGTCCTCTCATGCACAAGACTCAGCTGTCAGTTGATGTACACAGCCCTTGCTACTGATGCTGACCACCTCACATGGAGCAAATATATTACCTGCAGGTTACCCCAATTATGAAGAGAATGATGGTCACCATATCACATTTATTCCAGTTATCCTCCACATACAGTTTAAATTTTTTCATTAAATTTGTGTCTTCATCTGTATAGAAGCTCTGAAAAAGAGAAATACCCATTGATATTGATCTCTTTTCACTTTCACTATTTCCTTCTGAGTTTTAACATAATACCTGTTGCCTTTTTCCCTTTCATTCAAAGAGCAAAAACAAATCTTGAGTGTAATAAGGGGGGAAAAAAAGCTTTTAAACAATGCAGCTTCTAGTCAGAGTTCGGTTTCCAGGCATTGCTATCTAAGCAGCATGAACAGATTTGGTATTTGTGTACTGGAATTGTCAGTGGAGGCACATTTGATTATCTAGGCAAGGAGTTGGCTTTCTTAATTGGGTTTTAGCCTGGCAGTCTTCATGTTTTACAGGTTTATAATGAAATGTTTTTTGATCCAGATATTTTCCATGTCTTCCTCTGGTTATGGCCTTGCTGCATAATTTCAAATAAATTGTGACAAACTTTCCTGTCTCTTTTGCTTAAACAATGAACACCTACTGGTTCTTCCAGAGTAAATTATTGTAACTCCTTTTGTGTCTAAAGAGAAGAGCTTTGTGCACCCACAGTTGCAACACACTTTCACCATTGTTATTATTTCAGTTTTTAAACTGAGGACTTTCCAAGACCAGTAATAGGAGACTAATGGAGAAGGGCTTTTGGGGGTTGGTGGTTTTGTTTGGTTGGTTTGTTTTTTTTTTAAGAAAGGCAAGCCCAAAAGAGATCTGCTAATATTTTGAGTTGAAAAGTATTTTAGGAAAAGCCACAAATAATCTGAATTCATTTACTTGTGATTTTTTAAACAGTCCCCAGCGGGGAAGAATCTCCGAAAAGGATGTAGAGCTGTCTGCTGTGTTTCCAGGTGTAGAATATAACTTCCAGTTTAGATTATTTGTAGGGGGAGAACCTAGTTCTGTGGAGTGAAATCAGAGAGGGGCTTTATAAAGCAGAGAATACCTGAATGCTGGCAGCCCACTTGACTTGGCTAAGGCTGCAGGAGGATGGAAAAACAGAGGTAGAGCTGTAGGTTTATATGGCGGAGGAAGAGCCTACTCTGGGAGAGAGAGGTGAGATTATTTAGGATGAGATAAGTTGTGTGTTGTTCACCTGTGCACTTGACACTTGAAGTCTCCAAGCCTGGACAGTTATACAGATTGTAAATCTATTGAAAATATTGCTGCAGGTTTTGCTGTGCTGGTACTGGGGTGATGCAGGTTACTCACCTGTCGGATCTCTTCCAAGACAAGGGTAAACACCCAGAAGTAGAGTACAATTTCTTTAACAGATGGACCCTGAGGAGGAGGTGGTTTAAAGTCCAGTAAAAGGACATAAGTAAATAGAAAGAGAAAAGCAAAGTACATTATAACATTCCCCATAAACACAGTCACAGGGGCACTCCAGAATTTTCTCCACCGGGTAAACATGAATGCTGCCCATGCTGTGTTTGCAGAAGGGTTCTGTTTTTCCAATGTGTCATTTCCTCTGCAAACCAAAAAGAATACATGCTTGGTCACAATCTGCTAAAATTAGTTCATGGGAATAGGCTCAATATTATTCTATATAAAGCTTCTTACAAGACAGTAACAGGTAGATGCTGGGGCTGGCCAAGAGGGAAGGGTGTAGAAGTCAGAGCAATCAATATTACCATAGCAGGAATATTTCAAATCAAAAAGAAAGTTTTGAAGAACAAAGTCACATCAGAATTATGTGGGCATTTTTATTATTTCAGTTGAGTTGTATTAACTTTATTTGTTAACTTCATTGTGTTCTGCATGGACTGCAAATGCACAAGGAGAGGGGGAAGGGTAATTGGTCTTTATCAACTTAAATAATAGGAAAGAAAAGAAAATGGCCAATGAATTTTTGTGAGTCGGCTCTTAATTATTTTGGCTCTAAAATTTTCTTGCAGTGTTTGCCTGTGGAAGCTCTTGTTGTTGCTGTGACTTTGAACTTCTGACCCAGTCTCTAAGTGCTGGATCATGCTAAGCCTGTGTTTCTTGACTATCCTTGCTGGAATCTGATAGACCTACTGAAGAATGCCTTGCTCCTTTGCATAACTGGCATCTTGCCCTTTGTGGTTAAATTAGAGTAAGCTGCAAAAAAAGCAATATAGAAGCCTTTTAGCAAAAAGAGTTGACCTCATAAAATATGTATTAAGGTAGTCTTTGAGTGGTGTGGAATGACACAAGTATTTTGGTAATTGAAGGGAAATTTGACCTGTACATCTACAGCTGTTTTGCTGTGTTTTGGAACATGAAGTGGTATCTATTGGCAATGGAAAATATCCTGTGCAGAAAATGCAAGTTTGATAGCAATTTGATCTTTGCGTGAGGATTTGTTTCCACATAAAATGCTCTCCTGTGTAAGCTAGGGATGTTATTGGACCTTTAATTTTGTGATTCTTACTCTGAGAAGTTTGATCTCCAGCAAAGGATGTGCACACTAGGGTATGTTTTTCAATTTCACCTCACAGAAAATAAACAATGACTCTTCACTGGTTTTTAATTTCCTCTGATGATCTTGCTAATTATTAAATACATTTGTTACAAGGAAAAGGTTCTCTTTGCAGCTAATCTTTTCTATATTCCTGATTCTGTACTACCTCTCAATTTATGACATCATGAGATGCATTCCCATGGTAACAGGCTAATATCACAAACAGATAATTGCAGCTTTACTGTAAGATGCTGAAATAGATCTGGGAGGGAGAGAGCCTCTTTGTTAAAATAAATTGGTATGATAATAGCAATTGGAATGTGGAATCTAATAACCAAACCATGCTGCACTCAGGATATGGAAATGCTTTATGATATTGCTTACAAATAGCTCCCAAGAGGCAGATGCTTTTACACCTATTTTATAGGTTAGGGAGGGAGAGAGAACAACTAATATTTTTTCCAATATACCAGCAGTTAAATGCCAGAGGTAAAAATAGAACCAAATAACTCTGACTTAGTCCAGGACTTCATACTGCATCTGATGCTTCCTCTACCACTGTTCACGTATTTCTGGAGTTCTCTTTAAATCATGGAAAGGCTAAGTGGCAATTTAGCACTATTTAGCCATTAACTGGACTTTGTACCAATCAAAAGTCTACTTATCCTGACTCAAGTCCTTGTGGTCACACAGGTTTTGGTGATAAGTCTGTGGTAGAGGTATATGGGGGGAATTCTGATCTGAATCAAAGATCTATGACTGACCACAAGCAACTGACAAAACCTCTGTGCTCAGTTACTCATTTATGTGATGCTCCCTCTAACTCATAAGGTTCCTCAGGACTCATGTGTTAAAATATAAATTAAGAGCATGAGAAGCCGACTCAATGTAAAATTCCCTGGTACTGATGGGTGCAAGTACACCTTTGTAAGAAAGTATGTAGTGATTTAAGGTTTTGCTGAGAACCTGCTTTCTGCTCAGCTCAGTAATCTGATAACTTCCTAAAATCCATTGTGTATCAGTCATCATGATCTGAAGGGAATGTCAAGAAATGCTATTTGATTCCCAAGTAAATTCCTTGTTCTGTAGAAATTACCTGCTCAGAAAAAGTAAACTGGTGTTTCCTTAAAACAGTGCTGTGTCTCCTTTAAGCAGTGCTATATCCGTGTTTATTTTCTATATTCCTTTTAGAAAGCAACAACAGCAGTAATCAAAGGGCACAGCACTTCCTGAAGAGTATTGACTTTCTTGGCCTTTCAGCTGCTCCTTAGATCATTAACTGGTCACTAATTCACAAGAAGTGTTCTTTGACTGTTGTCATAAAAGCTGATGGTTTTAAACTTACCTATCTTCTTCCTTGGAGAAAAACAGGGTCCTCTCTGAATCCAAACTGCCCAGCTCTCTAAATGGCTCTGGCTCATTCTCTGATTGTTTTTCCTCACTGTAAGGACATAAACTCATTAGTTAAAAGATGATGTTTAGCCATTTTTCATTACTGAATTGGCATCGATACAGAACTGCTAGCATGATCCAATATAAGTATATTGGATCTCCTTTGCTGGAGAGTTATTGAATAGGGCATAAACTTTATCTTTACAAATTCTGTTTATTTTTAAGGAGGAGGCTGAAGTCACCTACAAGATTCAGAGAAGTGATAATTGGCCTGCTTCACAAAAATGGAGCAGGATGCTCAGTTTCCTCAAACTAGTTATGATTTGAGCAGAAGTAAACCCCTCAGTTTTAGAAGAGAATTGCTCAATGCTCCATTCCTAGTTACTCTTAGTAGCAATTAAGAAGGAAGATGCCAGAAGCAGTAGGGGACATCTGAGAGTTCTTGCATTTCCAAAGAAAGGAGGCAAAAAAATGGAAATTTGGAAAGGATTGCTTTGATTATCTATAACAATTCAAACCTTTCCATGAAAACTTTGCCAAAGTATCACATTAAATGAATTTGTGAATCTGGCAGCCAGAAGGTCATCTTTAGTGATACTAAAGTGATACTTTAGTGATACTGGCAGAAGGAAAATCATAAGTCAGCATTGCCAAACAAGTTTTCCTCTTGCTTTTTATGTAGTTTAGGAGTTAAGAAACATGTATTTCATAATAACACGTCATTTCATATTGCTAATTCTTATGATTTGTATATGATTCTCTGGATGTTATGAAGTTTTCCTAAAGTTTCAGATCCACAATTTTTATGACCGTCTGAGCAGCTTGGTTGCTCTTTTTTTCTTTTCTGTTTTTTTAATTTTATTTAGTTGGTTGGTTTTTGTGGTGTGGGGTGTTTTGTTTTGTTGGGGTTATAGCACATGGACTCTTTTTTGAGAAAACCTAAGACTGTAAGGCACTGAATTTGAAAATCTTAATTGATTTTGATTGACTGAGAATTTAATGTCAGTCCTGTGTTTTTAAGCTTGACTTATGGTTATCAAGGCTTGTAGCTGATAACACTGCTTTGTGATGGCTGTTTTCCTTGGATAAGATACTGAGGTTTGAGCCAGGCATCTCCAAATCTAGAACATAGCTGTGCTACAGCTGGAGATATTCTACACATTGCTGTGTAGAATCTGGAGCTGACAGAATTCCAACAGGCTTTCCTGTGGACTGTGCAGAATAGAATGATCTCTGTGAAACCATGGCATTGATCTTTTAAGTATGGCAACAGGCACTAGCACAGGACACAGAAATAACTCAGCCCTGTACAAAACAGATTTGGTTAGGTGATGTTACTGTTTTAATCACTTCAGGGAGAAATTTTGAGTTTGATTATTTTTTTATGGCTTATTTTT
Source organism: Leptocoma aspasia (assembly GCA_013399835.1). Taxonomy (NCBI): domain Eukaryota; kingdom Metazoa; phylum Chordata; class Aves; order Passeriformes; family Nectariniidae; genus Leptocoma; species Leptocoma aspasia. Next base: position 960,903 of record VXAX01005444.1, on the reverse strand, counting down.
CATCACTTATTTATTGATCTCTTGCACCCAAATAGTTATGCTTATACCTGAATGATATTAAATTGGTGTAGATTAGGAAAGGACACCAGAACGCACAGATTAGCTTGAGGATCTGTGTGCTTGTAGACATGTCTCCCCACCATATTTTTGTCAGGAAGGCCTGAAAGTCAAGAAGAGAAGAGATGGCTTTAATATCACAAAAAGATACTTGCAGATGAAGTGCATCTATGTTCAGTGACTCCTAAGAGAGTTAGTGCTCTGAAAACCTCACAGCTTCAGAGCAAACAGGTTCTCTGTGTGTCCTCCTGCAGATGTTGAGTATGCAAAGCATTACTTGCAGACCAGTGGAAAGAACAGCAAGCCAAATGGAACTAAGCAATATCTGTAGTACTAAGGAAGCCCAAGTCAGGCACTGGGAGATAAAAGCAGCATCACTGTTAATTTAGCTTTGTGTATGCAGAAAGAAGTCAGGTCGTGAGAGCAAAGCTGAATAGTAGCTTAATTTAACTTTTATCAGTGAGCTCTCTCTTGAATCTGAACAAGGAGTTACCTCACATATTGGAGCAGCTTCATTATGCCCCAGGCAGATTTACAGTGCTTTTCTGATGCTTCTCTGTGAGCAAGGAAGGAATAAAAAGCAAAAAAGCACACGGTGGATTAAGGGCTAAACCTTCTCCTCAGCACAGTGGTCTGTGTGCCAGCTGGATGAGAGAGTGGGGAAAGGGGGAATTGTGCTGCTTTGGCAAGGATGTGGTATAATGTCCTCTTTGTCTGTAGCTAGGGGGAGAGAAGAGTCCCTTCCCCAAAGAATGGTTCTTAGGGGAATACATTCATTGGGGTTGTTCAGTTCCTGTGCTATCCTCTCCTGTGTCCAACTTAAGGCCCTGGGGCCAGGTAAAACTTACCTGGACACCGTTGTGTGCAAAGAAAGACTTTGCATCTGCTTCTGTGGCCAGCTGAAGGCACGTGGTTTTGCTCCAGTACTGATTTTTCCTCACCAACAGAGTAAATGCTCTCTCCTCACTGTTGTGGTAGCATTCACTAAATAGTTCTGCCATATGAAGGAAACACACACAAAAAATGTATCTCTTGGGTGATCTTCTTACACTTTGAAGGATGAGCTGTCATGCTGTCCTCACTTTCCTGAACAGACTAAAAAAGACAAGCAGCCCAGCTTTGTCTTGTAGACAGCAAATCCTTCATTTTGAGACAGAGCTACTTGACATAAAATAATACTAGATTTGGTGGAGTGTTATGGCATAATTGTTTCCAGAGAAACTGGTCCTGGAGCTTAGAAACCAGGATAAATTTAAAGAGTTAAAAAAAAAACAAACAAAGGAAAAAAAAACCAAAACAAAAAACCCAAAAAAACCCAACAAACCACCAAAAAAATTAAGATCTTCTCATTAGACAAGATCTGACTTCTCATTTCTGTTCCATTCTACTGATTCACTTGATTATCTCAGTACCTGTCCTAAGCCAGCCTACACCATTACACTGTGAGGCTTGGCAAAAATGTCAAGTGCACTTAAAATGAAAAACAGACATCTTTTCTAGTTGATGCGGTGTTTATCATTCTTAAAGAAGGTTTGCTTTGCATAATCAAGGCCAGAAATTAAAACTGAGGATCTAATCTAATACTTATCAAAGCCAAGAAGAAGAAGTTCTGTGGATTAGGCCCCATAATTCCGTGACTAAATTACTCGAGCCCTGTGATATTTTATATGAGAACCTGATTTTTATTTTTTGTAAATAATAATGGCCCTGTGAGAAGAAGGGAAAATGTGATCTCTGTGTAAATAACGTAGCAACGCCCGCATGAGCCTCCAGCTGCTCGATGAACAGCTCATCCCAAAGGGAGAGGAGCCTCTGTGTTTGTTTCCATGTGGGGTATATTTTAAAGCCCTCTCCTCACAGCAGTGAAGGTGTGGGTTGGACTGAAGTCAGATCAGCAGAGAAGCTTGTGTGCAGACATCTGTTTGTAAAGCAAGCAAAGGGAGAGGGCTCAGCATTCCAGCATTGCGGATGCCTGGATCTCACTGCTGTAGGGAGGGGCATCTTGTCTGCTGTGGAACCAGCCTGAGCCTCACTGCAGTTTGCAGTGCACTTGGCCCTCTTCTGGGTGAGGTAATCTCAAATTATTTTTAGCTGCAATGACAAAACTTAAAACTTGTTGCTCTAGTGGCCCTTACAGAGCAAGCTTGATATTGCAGGGAGAGCAGGCTGCTGTGAGCCTGGAAGTGTTTTGGTTATTCTATCTTTCACATCACTGTAACACACCTTGTACTAAGATCAGACAATTAAAATACCAACAAGCAGCAGGAGAGTATCTGTGCATCCCAGGGGGCCTGTCTTGGAACATGGATTTTTCCAAAATGAGTGGGTTTTAAATCTTTCCTCCGTATCTGAATGTTTGGGACTGCCTGTGCTGCAAGGCTGTTAAATTATTCATGACAGCTGACCTTTTACAACTGAAACTGTATTTTTTTTCACTTGCTTGCCTTCCAATGGCAGTTCCTTCTTAAACTTTCAATGCCATTCAGAAAGTGCCATTACTTACCAACAGCGAGCTGCTCATACTTGGCCTCTTTCATTATACAGGCTGCTTTGGTCTCCATCTCCAGGCGGGACATCTCTTTCAGGATCTTGCAGGCTGCCAGAGCTGAAGCTACACCCTCCTGACCCTGTAGGATTGAAAGGGGTGCTGCTGTCACCCTCCACTGGAGGGCATTTCTGAACGGGGTAGACTCCACTATGCAATGCATCCAACAGCAGCAGCAAAAAGTTCATGCCTTTCAAGAAAAATCTTCTCTCCGATACAGATTTGAAAGTCGAAAATGATGACCGAAATGACAGTTTCGATGATTTTTGAGGATTAAAACACATATTGTGGATGCCCCATCCCTGGCAGTGCTCGAGGCCAGACTGGATGGGGCATTGAGCAAACCTGTCCAGTGGGAGGTGTTCCTGGGGGCTTGGAGCTGGGTGATCTTTAAGGTCACTTCCAACCCAAATTGTTCCGTGATTCTTTATTGGTAGTTCTTGTGCCTTGTAAGGCTGGAGATTTCTGGATCCAGGCTCTTAGAGGGACCAGATTTGGGATAGCAATCAAGGACTGAAAGGAGAATTATATGCTCTGGAAATAGAGCAACACATTCTCACCGTGTCGAGATAGCTCCCACATGGCTGTGCTGGGACAGAGATGTAGGGGGAGGGAGCACAGCTGGCAGAGGCACAGCAGTGGCCCAGAGCAGGGACGTGCTGTGTGCTGCCCGGGCCCTGGAGATGCTGATGTGTCCGCACGCACATGGCCCGGACAGCCGGGCTCGTCCCTGCCGGGGCTCCCCGGGCCAGCTGCGCTCCTCTGCAAGGTCAGGGATGGAGCCTGAACCCCTCTCTCTCTCTCTCTCTCTCTCCCTGTGGGGGCAGGGTCCCTCCCAGATGCGGGCGACAGGGCTGGCTTGTGAAACAGGAGCCGATGATGCCAGCTCGAAGCTCAGCCTTGGAGAGCGTAATGCTGCTCCTTGCGCATAGAGCACGTAAGCTAAAGATGCTCTATAGCTCCGTCTTCCCTCCCGCCCGGCGGAGACCCGAACAATTGCCGGGTGTGGGAGGCACAAACCCTGGGAGCCATCGGGAGCAGGGAGGGGAGCGGAGCTTCGGCCCCGGCTGATTTACACCCGCTCCTGCTCTGCCCCTGGCCCCCGCGGGCAGGAGCCACGCAGAGATGAAAGGCCCTATAAATGCCACCTCTCGTGGTTTGGTAACAAACCCATCTGTCATCTGAGCTGCAAGGCTGAGCAAAAAAACATCTCGTAAACTTGAAAAATGCCAATGCTTCGCCTGAAGCAGCTGCAGCTCGGAGCTTACCATAGCCCAGAAGTAGTTTGCCATCTTGTGCCGGTTTTGAAGTACTGCCCATACAAACAAATCCCTCCAAGGATTTTCACTTTTCTGGTTCATGTCCAAGGGCCCAGGTAATCGCTTTGTGTTCGTTTTGTCCTGAAATATGGTTTGAAGAATTAAAAACCTGATTCGCAGTCTGGCTCCATGCTAATGACATGATCTAAGATGCTCTCAGCCTCGCTGGCTACTTCATATTTCTTTGACTTTTCAGTGGGACCAAAAGGTAATTAGCTCATTCTGTACTGAGTTAAAGGATCCTTGTGTCCCCGATAAAACCCAATATGTGTGAGAACATTCTGGATGAAATGGTGACTCCGTTGAAGCCAACACTCAAGTTTTCATTGACTTTATTGAGGCTGTGGTTTCACCACTGGTGTGTAATATCAGACAAGACAAACCTGTGATTAACTAATCTGAGCTTGCCTTCAGTTATATCAGACTGTGCTCGGCTGCCACAGAGGACAAGGCTTCAGAGGAAAGGGAACAAAAGGCATTTTATTTCACCAGAAATAAATCTCGCCAAGGCCCTGTATGGGACAAGAATAGAGTACATCAATACCCCTTTTTAGTCTTTCCTTTGAGAAACCTTTCCCTCATGCAGAGAGCAGTTTAAGTAGAACACTGCTTATTCCTTTAGCACTTGATAAAAAAAAAACTGTCTAGAGAAAGTGTAGCCACTTAGGTCAAATTCTGAGTTTTAAGTATATTTAAAAACTACCTTTTTTTCTATTGTGTTGGTTAGAAGCAGCCAGGGTGTATCTATCTTTAATTAAACAGATTTTTGTGAGAATATTTTTTTTAATAATTTAAATTATGGGATTCTGTTCAAATTTATTTTAATGGCACTTTTGGGGGATGTTGGGGGGTGTTTCTTCAGTTTGTAGTGCGCTATCAAATCAACTAAATTGCATTGAAAGCCTTGCAGGTGACAAAGATATCCCTAAAGTCTCATCTGTTTTTGTAACCACTCATTCCCAACTTGAAAAAGACACACATTTGGCATCAGTGACGCTGGTTTCCCAGTACTGTGATGCTCTTTCTGTTGCCAGTGATAATGGGATTCAGCCATGGGAAGAAGCTTTAAAAGGGAAAAAGCTAGTAGGCAGCAGGAGCTGATCTCTGAATTGGGCCTTATCTACAGCACTGGGCTTTAGCTCACTGGCTCCCAAATGCCAGAAAGGTTAACGGAGGCTTTTGGGGGCAAATTTTTATTTCTGGCAAATCTGTAAGTCTGGAGTGTGCTTAGTGACTTCAGAGCTATTGTCTCAAGTTGTTCTTCCTTGTGAATGAAGAAACCCTGAGTAGATTCAAACTTAACTTTTCATAGTACTAATTCATTTAGTTAGGCTTTATCAAAACAAAAGTGATTTAAGATCTCACATAAGATGTTTTTTTTAATTAGTCTCTGGTTTTAACATTTTTTACCTGTAATGAGAACTTGGCAAATACCAAAAGGCTTAATTATTTAGTTTGTCTGAAACTGAACCCTAATGAAATTTCTTTATACATTTTTGTTTTGAAACCTTGCATCCAAACTTATTTTCAATGCTTTTGCAAGCACTTTGGTACTTAGGCATTTTAATATTAAATACACTGTCAAAATGCAAAAATGATGATACGTCTATTGCACCACTGTGGATTATAGACATTCCGCATGGGTACCCCCATCACATGTTATCCTTGTCATACGTCGGCCAGCACACTTGTCAGGGCCACGTCACACAATTGTTCCTATTCCTTGCTCTGTGTTCTGGCACTCCACAAAAAGACTAAAATGATCTAAAGGCAAATATCAAATACTGGATATTATTGAATATCAATATCTGAGTGCAGTCTACTCATACAGAGTATAAATCTGAGAATAGTTTTTGTGTACATAGATGACCATTTTCAGACCTGGGATTGAAAATCTCCATTGCCTGCTTTTCTTTTTCCTAGAAAAAATTGCCTTTCCAGTACTACAACTTGAAGTTATGTATGAGAAAAGCAGACCACTATTTTTATATCTAATTACTCCTTTGTAAATGTAAATCTTATTTGTATTCCCCATACTTCTTAACTAAATCTGTTCCCTGCCCCACCCCAAAGACTAGACCTAGTTAAAATTGTACAAATTCTGAATTGGAGGGGAGCAGAACTATGATGCAAAGTTGGGACTCACAGATTTCTTCTTGCCTCCATATCTGAGGTCTTGATAGAAACCTTTGCATGCATCATGGAGAAAATCCTTGAGAACTCTAGAGACCTCACTGAGAGTGAAGAGGGGACAGATCTCCTTCTGCTCATTCTGCTGCTGACCAGTGAGCCCTGCCAAGGTCAGTTTGCTTTCTTCATGTTTCTTCAGGAGAAGTTCATAGAGGAGACATTTCTGAGAAATGGAACAGTAGAGTCTCTGCAGACGACTGTAGGTCAGGAATTCATATATGTTAGCCCCATTGTCAATAAATAACTTTACAAATTCTGGTTTGTTGTTGACTAGAGCATCCATCATCACTTCCTCCAGGTCACAGGACTAGATTGATGAAAGAGAAAAAAAACACAAACCAAAAAAGGAAATTTTGGGGGGGTAATCATGGATGGGTGATGAGAGAGGTTAGATTTAACATGAGGACATGCACATTTTGTCTTCCACCAGTCAACAGTGAGTACAATGAGAAAGAGGTGGCACTCTCTTCATTTTTCTCTGACAAAATGTCTGTGCCAGCATCAATGTTAAAACATCAACATAAGTTGCATGCTGTAGGACTCGATGTGAGGTACCCACCACAGTGGGTATTTGTACAGCAGTTGAAAACAGTGACATTCTTCATGCAATCTCCTAACAGTAATATCTGCCTGCTTCTTGTGCTTTGTAAACTTTGCTTTCTTTAAAGGTCTGTACAGAAGGGGAGAAAGATTGTTGCTCTCAAACAGCTCAAGAGAAGGGGTGATGACCACTGAGTTATTCCTCTGTCATTAGCCATTATTATACAGGGGCCCAGAAAGACAAACAGCCTCAGGAAGTGTAATACCCGTGCCCAATCTCTCAGTAGAGTGTGCAGGTAGTGTTAAAAACTGAAGCTGTCTTTGGGGGTGTTCCAGTGTCCTGTACACATTGGAATATACACTGAGTGTCCTCTAAGGCAAAAAAACCTGGTACCTTCCACTCCACGTCACCATTGAATATTTCGCTTTTAGCAATGTCGACCCTGTTCCAGGCCACTGCCAGTTTCAGTTCATCCAGATATTCCTTAGCCTCCTGACTCTGACTTTTACAGGCTGGAAAAAAATATGAAATGCAAATGAAGTCAGTACTTTACAGTTATGTTTAATTTAATATAGTATTGGTACTTTGATTAGGAGTGCAAGTTCTCCTTCAGCTGTCACAGATCTGTGGGTTGCTTAACCAGAAACCCTTCACAGGAGTGTTTTCCTAAATTAAGAAATGTTAATATTCAAAAGTGTTTTTTTTTTTTTTTCTAGATGAACTCTCTATTAAAAGCATTAAGTTTAAATGGCTGTTGGATATTAAAAGGGGTGCTGGCCTGCAGAAAGCAGGGGACAGGACTGGCTGTTGGTTTTGCTTTGTGTCAATTAGCACATCAGGAACAGAATGTCTTTTTTTTTTTTTCTCCCATGCTAAGTTTAAGCTAACACAAACCATTAAGCTAACAGAAACTGAAATAGATGGCAACACAAGTAATGTCTTCTTTCACAAAATATAGTGGAGATTTCTTACAGAGTTTTGGTTTTGTTTTCATGCGGTTTTTTTTAATGGTTTAATTGGAATAATATACTGCTCCAGTATATTTCAGTTCTTTTATAGCCTCTGCTATTAAGAGAAGCAAGTAGTGAAATAAAGGAGTGGCTAAAATAGTGCCATACAATAGCATGAGATTAAAAAGCAAACACTAGTTTAAAGGAAGCTTACAAGAGCTACAGTAACTGCCACAGTTAACTTGTCAATAAACAAACAAAAGAACAGTGCATCAGAAATGAAATCTGATCCAACAGTCAACTGAATTTGCACTAGAAAAAGAAGAAATATATTTATGGCATAGAAGTCAAATAAGACAAACATTGCAATGTTTGCTTATTGTATCTTACCTTTTACTAAGGCTTTTAAAATGACTGTGTCTAGTTCTTCTGAACCATCTTGCTCGAAGTTGTGCAGAGTTAGAAGATGCTGGTGTGAAATAATGTTCTGAATCTATTTGGAGTCAAAACAAAAGTAATTTTTTACACATTGGTCTTTGGATGCATGTTAGTGCCCAAATGCCCAGTGGAGATCACCCACACAGTAATTCCCAAAAATTTATGTTCCAATTGTAAAGCTGAGGTTTGGCAAGAAGGTCAATATTATTAGTTTCCCATATATAAATAACTCCTAAGGCAAGGAGGGAGTTACTGCCTTTTCCAAGTGACCTACCAGGTTAGTAGGAGGAACAGAACTTGGATATTCTGTTCTGATATTCTGCTCTGAACAGACTTGGATATTCTGATATATTCTGAGAACCAGAGCAGTGCTTTAATTAAAAGGTCCTTCCTTAACTTACGTTCTTACCTGACTCAAAGTTACGTTATAGCCAGCATACCACTAGTTTCATTTTACCTCATCCTGCTTTGACATTTAAGTTTTGCTCTCTGAGTTGTTTATTTAAAAGCATGGTCTCTAACTCTTCTCTTAGTAAAAGTCCTCAAATATTGATATATATACAGTACTCTTATCTTTCATTCTGCTTCTCTATTTATTGAATTTTCTTTCTCTCAGTGCAGCTGCACTGAGACTTTGTGAGCCTCTGGCAATATTGCTTCTAGATGCCTTTCATTCCCTTTTGTTAGTGATCTGGTAAAGTTCTTACTAATGCAATTGGTATGTGGAACTTTTAAAGCTGAGGATTATGGCAGGGAATGCAAAGAATAAGTAGTGGGCCAGGTCAGGTGGACTTGGTTTATCTCAGAAGCACCCAGTGCTCTTCAGTCTTCACACAAGGACAATCTCAATGTGGGTATTTGTTTCTAAAAGGCTTAGGCAAGCGTACCCCAAGACAAAGAGCAAAGAAGATCTCTTAATTTGTTTTGTCTTTCTGTTTTAAGAACAATGATACTTAAAGAACAAGTAACTGACAATAGATAGGATAATTTCTGAACACGCTTCATTCTACTAAATTTATTCATGCTTATCCACAACGAGGTTTCCATTTAACAGCTGTAGATCATGAATTAGGTCTCTTCTATCCCAGCTGCACAAGCTCCACAGCTGTGGATATAAATAATGCTTCATGTCCTGCAGAAGGACTGTCGGGTTCCTGGGGGCTGGCTGTCACTTGAGGAAGTAACTGGGGAAGGACAGACCCCTAAGTGTTCAGCTGAATTACTGGGGCAACAAAGCAGTTTGCATGATCAAATGATTTTTAATGCTAGAGAGGTATTCTATGACACCAGTGTCAAAGCACTGGAGTTCCCAAAACTTCCCAGCAGCTTCTTGCCAAACCTGTACTGCAGGGGCTACCAAAGCTGCAAGTGTTAGGTGACAGCTTTGTGAACAAGGTGACTTATAAAACATGTGAACTCACTGTCACTGTCCACTGGAGAATGTCCTTCCATGAGAAGCTCTCTGCAGGGAATTTCTCCTTAAATTGCTTTTCAACAGCTTCTGGCATGATAAGCTGTGGGTCATTCATGAAAGCAGCTAAGATGTCAGCTGTACCTCCAGACCCTGCTAAGATAAGCCAGGGAGCAGAATTTTCCAACCCGCTGCACATTCTCTGTAGTTTAAAATAGGACATTTTTAGAAATTCGTAAGTGGAAAGAAAATGTTATTCAGAAGAAGGACTTCTAGCAAACCAGGAATAAATGTATACCTAAGTCAGATTCCCTGTGGAATCAGTCCAGACTCCTCTAAGCTATTAGGATTTTTTAAATTCTGTAGCAGGTTATCCATGTATAGGCCTTGACTGTGCTTCTTTTCATGACACATCTGCTGAGTAGCTAAGCAACCTGATTTGGACAAACAATGCATAAAATTTCTTTGACCGTGACTTTTTTTCCCTGAAGTCTCTGTTTCAGCATAGTCAAGTGCAAGAGTAACCCTGTACAGAAATTATCAGCAGGCTTTTTTGTATAGGTTCTTTTTTTTCTGTCTGTTAAGCCTGGCAATATGTTCTGAAAATCAGGAATTTGCCTGTGCTAATACAATGTTGAGCTACAGGAAAAAAAAAAAACACCACTGAATCATAGCAACTGCAACAGTTAAAGGCTACTAATTCTATTATTTGTGCAATTAGAATGAGTCAGGCAGGTTGTTGAGAGAGGAAAGCAGAGGCCATGGCATCATAATTGCAAAAATGTCTATTTGCTGCTAGTCTGTTTCTTCCTCTGGAGTTATACAAGACTGCATTGATTCAATTGTGGTGCAGGGGCTTTTTTCTTTAGTTTAGGTATTGAGGTTTTTAAAAAGTGTTCATAGTCTCTGGTGTATATTATCCATTTTAAGAAATCCATTTAAGAAATTGATATTCTAAAGAATTGCAGCCAGTTATCCATTCCCAGCACACGTCAGTTTAGAGCAACTCCAGCCAGTCACTTTTCATCTTCCAGTCACACTGTTCTGTAAAACTTTGAAAAGAGGATTTACATGTCATAACATGGGATTTTTCTAAACCAAAGATGTAAGAAATACTGCAATATTTAGTTTCTCATGAAAGAAAGAAAGCAAGCTCATGAGGTGACATAATCTTTGTTTAAGCAGTGAGATTTCTAATACAAGTGTGTGCTTTAGTCCAGCTGGCAAAAGTTATGACAAGATACAAGAAACTGAAACTAGAGCACATCCCCTTAAATGACTTAAATGACTCCAGAAAGGAGTCATTATTCTGGAAAGGGGTTACCAACTTGCATGTCACAGCCTCAGCACTTGGAAACTTTAAATTATAGTTAAATTATGTCTCTCTAAAAGTTTTCTAGACTGAGAGTATTATAAAAAAGAAGAGTAAAATAGAATAAAAATCAAAGACTATCTCCTTGTTAACAGGTTCTTTAAGTTGTAGAACCACTCAGGAAAAAAATCAAAACTGATCCTTTGCTGAAGAAGATTTGGGATTATTATCAGACAACACTCCAGTCTTCAATCCTACAATGTACTTTTTCTCAGTGGAACCAGGACACTCCCATTTTAAATGGCATGCCCAGCAAACCTGGTCTTGTGTTTCCTCTGAGCTCCGGGACAGACAGCTGTGTCATTGCTGCTGAACAGCACTGAAAGATTCCTCTCTTTTTTTTTTGTGTATGTTCTCAAGTTATAACAGTGTATTTCTGTTTCCCTAGATCTAGAGCTGGTTTCTGTGGGTTTGTTTTGGGTTTGGATTCTTTCTTCCCACTGAACAAGCTGGCAATGGAAGTTTTAATGATCAGCTGGTGCCTATTCAAAAGTAAATATTTCTCCCAAACAAATACTGTCAAATTTAATATTAACAGAACTCAGTTCTTAATGGTGTATAGATGTGAAATTTGACTTTATGTGAAATGCCAATAGATGTGTTTGTCATACAGCCAAATTTTCCATTAATTACTTGGCACCAGTTAATTTATTTTTCTAAAGCTGAAAACAGCTTCTTACCTCCAGTGTGCCTGGTCCTCCATTTACCAGTAAGCAAAGCACAGGGATCTCAATGCTACCCGTTCCTGTGAAATAAATGGTTTAATTTTTAAAAAGTAACAGCTTTCACAAACTTATTGCTGTTTTGCTGACCTCTTGAAAATATTTCTCCTATTCTCTGCTGTTTTGGTCTCTACATGAACCTGCAGAAGGACGTGGCAAAGGAAGAGAATAACACTGACCTAACAGAGGGCTCCTGGCCTAGGACTTAGGACAAAGACACCTTTGCCTTGGAAATTTTGTGTGATCCCACACAAGGCAAGCAGTCCAGGCTGTTCTGAGCTCAGCTGCAAAATATGGATATTGGCACCTCTGTGTGTCATGCCACTGCTGGCTTTTTAAGGTATGTATTTACTGCAGGGTTGTCAGGCTGGGAGCAGTGGAGCTGCATTGGGGTGCAGTACAAGGTCGGTGGGTTTCCAGAGTTTATACTACCAGTGTTTATAGTAGGACACAGAGGTGAAAAGCTCTCAGTTTATCCTGGGTGTTATGCATGTGCCTAGTGTGTGCTGGAAAGGGGACTGGAATCCAGGACAAAAGCCTTGTGAAAGCAGGATTTAAGAATAGGAAGAGGTTGACTGTGTAGGATGAGATGAGTCAGATACAAGTTGATAGGATCCATATATTTATTACTCTGCTTAAACAGCTTAAAGTTTCATTCAGCACAGCCTGGTGTGGTGATTAATAATAGCACAGTCTGATACTTTTTAAAAGAAAAGCTAATGAAATATTTAACATGTCATGGTATAGGGGGAAGAAGCGAGGTCAGGATCCCTGTCCTAAGCCATCCTCCCACAGGGGCCCACAGAGTTTTGGATGGTTTTTACTGTAAATGCTGAATTCTGTAATCCAAAGGTGACTATAGATTGGCCTGAGGGAGCTCAGTCAAAACAGTAATATCAAGAGATGAATGCCTTTTTCAGCTGGAAGATAAAAGGCACTTGGTTCAAACAATTTTTTGATGTTTTCCTTTGTAGATTTCCCAAAACTCAGTACAGATCTCTACTTGCTATTTTTTGTATCTTTTTGAGATGACTACAGAGATAAGGTTGGAGTGAGCTGTAACCAGGATATGGTTGGCAAGAAGTTTAATCTGTTTTAGTGAATGGGATGGCATTGTCACACCTCTCTAACGTGATGCTTTTTGAAGAGCGACTTCTGGGACTACAGATTCCTCAAGTATGATTAAGGCTACAAATATTCTTCATTTGCCATAGATTTAGTTAAAATTTAGCCAGAGGAGGGCCAGATTGATTCTGACTTTATGCTGTGAATCTGGAAAGTCCTCAATTGTAAAAAATATTCAGTAGATTTAAAAAAAAAATCTTCTAAAAGACTTCTAGGTGTTGTTTTTTTTTTAACAGGGAAATTCCACATGACCTTATTAAAGTGTTGTACTTCAGTAAAGCCACATAGCTTTGCTCAGCTTGTTTATAAATGAGCTTAAATTAATAACATTGGTTTTGTTTATAGAAGATAACACTGAATTCAGTATGTTCCAGCAAAATATTTGTCATATGAATCAGCATTCTTTGTCAGAATTATGTTCCCCTGAGATTTGTTCAATCAGATTTGGTTTGTGAGCAGAAAGAGGCTGCTTTGTAAGTCTGAGCACTGCAGCCTCAGGCTACCCTTACAGCCTGCCTGTGGTCCTTCCTGTCTGAGTCACCAGGTAAGGATTCTTCAGGTGTGTTTGTGCTCTCAGGTACCTCTGTGCTACCACCCTATGGGCTGTGTAAGTGGATATTCCATTGATGCACGCAGCTGTGAACAAGTAGGCTCTCCCTCCTGTTTCAGCTGTGCTAGCACTGCATGTATGACACAAAGCAAAGGAAAAAGTAACTGTATTATCTCAACAGATGAGTTCTTTCCACAAATAGCAGTAGGAGACCTGCCCAACACTCAGTTCTTATTATTAAAAAAGTCACAGATAAGATTTTATCCCGAAACAAAAGTGGCTTAAAATATTTCAGAGGGCTTTAGAACAAGCCTTTTCTTCCAATGTGGGAGCAATTCAAGACCCTGTGTTTGAGAGGGGACAAAAGTATGCAACAATGACTATCAATCTCTTAGAACCACTGGTAAAGGCACTTCAAGCTGGATTTATTATCCATATGTTGTCTTTTAAGGCAATTTGAGCTGTGCTTTGAAGATCAGCTTTGAGCTACATTTAAGGAGATGCAATAAAAGTCCAGATTTTTGGTTCAAAGAGCTGCTTTCCCACCTTCAGAAGTTACCATCGTTGTGCCTCTTACATGATGACGAAGTGTGTTGACTTCGTCCTGCCTACGTAGGCCACTGTCCCATTGGAGAGCTGGGTTACCTTTGCTAAGTTACCTTTGTAGAGTCACCTTTGGTAAGTCCTGCTGTGCTGTCAGTGTTATCCAGGCTGGATCCCTCTCCAGACCCTGCTTACCCCCGTATCCTGTGCGCTGCTCCGAGATGTATTTCTCCAAGGTGAAGCGGAGCTTGGCGGTTCCATCCGGCTCGGCCACTCTGGTGTGGTCCACCAGAATGAAATGGGAGTGATTGTGATCCAAGGAATAGGGTGGGCCTTGGGTACTGTCGTCTGACTGATAGTGTACAAGACTTTCACTCTAGAAGGGAGGAGAGGAGATGTCAGTGCTCTTTGCAAAGCCCAGCCTTTAATATCCTTCCTCTCCATTTCTGTGCTGCCTGCGCCCTGACACAGCTCACCACCTGTGAGACACTTCGATAGACTCTTAAAAAAGGGTGAAGATGGAAAATATGTTCCTTCTGGAAGCGGCCAGATTTGGCAGGAATGATAGCTGGAGTCCCTGAAGTTTCCCTCTTGGCCTCTGCAAAATATAGTGATATCAATCATCATCTCTGGAATGCAGGTTTTGGAATAGCGTATTGGACAAACGGAAAAGGGCCATGAGATCTGATAATTGTGTATGGAGATGTGAAGCCTCAGCTAGTGTAAAGAGGGGCAAACTATTCATTTCAGTAGTGTTTTATCCATGTTTAGGCCAGTGAATGAATTAGCCTGCTCCACATCCCTGTTAATTTATACACAGCTTTACTTAATTGACAGGGTTATATGAAATCTCTTGGTTGTTCTCAGTTTGGAAATTGCATCCTAAAAGAGAGAGTGGCAGCCAGATTTTAGGAAGGGGAATCCTCTTTTATTTTGGGTGAGTGCTGTTATACCTTTAATTTTTTTTTTTTTTTTTGCTTAAACTCATCTTCTAGGTAAAACAGAACCCCTGCTACAGTCTTTTGTTCTAAATATTGCACTACACATAGGCTTCTATACATACACTTTTTCAAACTCCCCTTTCTTTCTTAATACACCTTTCTTTCTCTCTGTTGCCCATCCACTTTGATACATCATTCCAGGCTGTAAATGTCTGATTATTCTTTTTCATTTTTATAATCATTGTCCTCTTGCAAGCAGGTAGATTAACACAACTGTTTAAAACCTGCATTTCCTTCTATCATCCCTCTTTTCCAGTTCCTGCAGTGTTGCTGGGCTAAACTCAGACTGTCAGCTTGGCAGTTGTCACTGTACATTGCATTTCCCCCACACTAAAAAGCAGTAAACTTGTATGTTTCTTGTGAACAGCGAGTGCCACAAATTTCTTTCACTATCTTCTCTCTGTCTCTCATTCCTTGGGGAAAGCTTCTTGACATAATTAATTTCCTTCAGATTTTGGTTTCACAGAGGGTGTGCCTCTATTCTGCTGCCATGTCACATTGAGCCTCCTCAGCAAAGATCTGGCCTTCGATAAGGACCCGGAGGCACAACAGCCAATTGAAAAAGGCCTTTGGGGATTTTCCTCTCTATTCTCTGAGAATGTGGAAGTGATCTTTCAATGATGTTTAAAACATACCATTAACACAGAAGAGACGGGAGGGTGTTGTATGTAAGTAAAGATATTATAAAAGAAATGTTTTATAAAATTAGGCTTTGTTCTGTTGAATTACCAACTGAGCCTTTAAGTTCCTGTAAGAAAGAATCAAAGGAATAAAAAGTCAGTTAACAAAACAAACTATTCCAGTAACAGAAACGTTCGCACCTACAAAAGCAAGAAATCTATCCAATGAGAATCAGTAAAAAAATACGTAAACTATCCAAGAGTAGAGAAATTTGATAAACACGTAAAATGCCATTCACTAACTAATAAATTAGGTAGCAAAAAAACTACTAACCAATTGGAGTTGAACACAAAATCCGTGAAAACTATATAAAAATGAGTTATGTAAATAAAATATTAGCTTTTCTTACATAAAGAAACTAAATCCCATCTGCTTTATTACAACATGAGGGATCCATTGATTTCAGGGCTTGTTTTTCTCCTTGCTAGTGTGGGTTCTTAGCTCTATTTTATACAACAAGCTGCTTGTGTTAGTGCCAAGTATAAAGAGAGTTGGGTTTAGATCAATGTCCCTGTCTGTGGTTCCTTTGTCTTTAAGTTACTGACTAAAATCCAAAATATCTTTGGGTGTAAACTGTGCCAGAAGTCATAGGGTCAGGAACACTCTTTGCAAAATATCCCTTGACAAAAAATTTGGGCTTTAGTTGAGGGGGAGAAAATAAAAAGAGAGTGCACTTGTTTTGTAGCTGCTGATAGGGAAAGATCCAGATGCATTTTGATCACTTAGCCGAGAAGAGAGGTGAAAGAGTTTGCATTTGCAAACTTTCCTAAACAAAACTGACAAACACAATGAACTGAATTATTTATTTTGAGGCCCTTTTGGCCCAGTTTGCCACACAAATAGGTTAAAGTCTTCCAGCTAAAGAGTCCCACCTGGTAGAACACACAGGTAGCTGTCATTGGCAAAAAACCCAACAAATCCAAAAAAAAAGGAAAAAAACCACAATCAAACAAAAAAAAAAAAACCACAAGGGAAAGACCAATGACAATAAATTGCTGCTATGGTCTGGCAGTCTGTCAGCTTCTAGCTGGTACTTCCAAGCCTGTGTGAGAGAACAGCTAGGTGTGAATTCAAAGGGCTGCCTTTGTCATTTGTTTCTTAGCTTCTGCAGGGAAGTAAAATAGTACAGAGAAACTGTCATTCATTGTCATTAAACACCCATTTTATTGTTATAATATTCTACTTAGGGCAGACTGTCTATCTAGTGACAGCAAGAGAATGCTATTTTTTTTAATCTCCATTTCTCTGTCCATTCAGCAGCAACACTTTCAGCAACAGTACTGTTGGGTGAAGTTTTTTATTTGTTGGTGTATTGTTTTTGTTTTCTTCCCAAGAACTTGGATCCCCTTGACCCAGTTTGAGAATTCTCTATAACTAGGTGAAATCCTGCATAGCTGGTATTTTTGACCTGTTGTATTGAGCAAGGTTTTGTGTATTAAATACTAATTCATTGGCTTTTAAAGAAAAATTTGTTTCAGAATATTTATGTCTGGTGTCCCATAATATAAAAAATGATTTTTGCAGTATTCGTGTAATAGCTAGGAGTAAGTGCTTCTGCACTAAGTGGACAAGGGAGAAATCCATGAAAAATCCCTTATTCCGGGATATTTTTTGGGCGTTCAACCCTGTGCTGCTTGCTGGGCTAATGTCTAATGCTGCCACCCGCTGGACACGGAGGGCACAGACTCATCCAACAATCCTTGAGCTCTGTTTCCTCCCAAAACACAGCTTAAACCCCACTTCTGTTTGTTTGCTTGTTTAAAGTTACATCAAAGTTGTCCTGCCAACCGCTTACAAATTTTGTGAGGGTGCGGCTTGTGTCCAAACAATAGAATAAGAGAAAAGTACCTTTGTGTTATCCAGAATTTCTCTGTGCTGGATGTCCCTGAGTGAAGCTATTCCTATGGCAATCACGTTTTGTGTGGATGAGGTACTAGCCAGGGCAAGATCTCGGACTGCTTGCACTAAGTGTCTTGTTACTCCTACACGCAAAGCACTGGTGAAAATCCAGGCACCTGAAATTATTTTTAAAAAGCATTTAGGTAATTTCTTCGTATTGCAAAGAAATTTTGTGTGTCAAGTAATATTACTTACTGGATTTGAGGATTTTTTTAAAAATAGATAAAGTGAAGACAGGTCTTGATGGACTATAGACTATTTATTATAACTTTTAGAAGTTATAATAAATACTTTTATAATACATGCAAAGTATATAATAAATACTTTTAAAATACATGCAAAGTACATAAGACTTTAATAAGGAAAACAAGAAGAAACGATGAGCTCATGCAAACATTTTCACGTATCACACGATGCAACATGGCCATCTTTACTCTGATGTTAATATGATCATCAAGAATGCTGTGTCTGAGTAACTCTGGAGTTACTCACTGTCTACATATAAGCAGAAACATCCCTGTACCAGGCAGGTGTGAGGGGTTTACAAGGAAGAGGAAAGGGACAGAGTCAGGGAAGTTCTTGACTTGAACTAAGACCTAAACAGTCCCATGCAATCACCTCTTAGCAGAAGAGCTCAGGCATAACCTGCCTAATCTGGAGTTCTTTTTCCTGTCCTTATGGGTGTCTGGAGAGTGAATTCCTCAGGATAATAGAATTTACAGCAGAGTTGTTACAGTGACAAGGAATTTGGAGAACCCTAGGTAAACAACAAGCTGGCCTTTTTCAAATATGTAACACAAAGAAACTGGGGATCTTGATGCTGCCCAGTCTGAAGTACAGAAGGCAGATGGATATATTCTCTACCTGTGTGGCACAAAAGTACCAAAAAGAGCTCTGGCGATGGGCTGTCTCATTACAAAAAGCAAAACTATCACAATCTTGTCTGGAGCAGTGAAGATAAACAAAGAGCTTTCTGTGAAATCCTCATAGATATTTCCACCGTATTTTGCAGGTGAGAATGCAGAAATTCTTATTTTTGACCTAAATTTACTCTTGTTGAACTCAAATTGCTCTGCTCTCCTCAGAATTATTTTGTTATGGCACAAAAGATGGGCAATTGTGTTTGGTCCCATTTTGATGCTATATTCCTATTGTCACCTCTGAGGCAATCAGGTAATTTCACACTTCAGAAATGGTTACCTAGAGTGATTTGCTTTGAAAGAGCTTATAATACAATTGCTTTCATTTTCAAAGGTATTTCCGTGTAGGTTGCATTCAGCAAAGTCTTGAATTTTCAAAAATAATCTTGTAAGCAGGCCCATTGTCATTACCAGATCACTGGGGGCTAGGTGTGAGAATCCATCAGGAAAACAAATTCCTTCTTTAAAGCCTAAAGCACTCACCTGTGCTTTCAGCTGCCTTTATAAATCCTTTCTTTAAGGTGTCCCGTAGCCAAGGCTTCATCTGAAAATTTTCTTCTCCCCCTACTAAAGAGATAACCAAATTGGGAGCAGGTAGTTTCCATTTGTTGAGCATAACTTCAAATATAATTCCAGGGTGAATGGTACTCTGGACCTTCATAAACTTCAACAAACACAAGAAAAACCCAATTAATAACAACAGGGCAGAAAGATATAGTAAAGAGTCTGTTCATGGTAAATGCAGAGAGAAATTATCATCAACCTGAATATTAAGAAAAATTATTCGAGCAAGATTTGACAGAGAACTAAATATTTGAATTAGTTTAGCAGACTTCTGTATAATTGCCATCTCACTAGTTGAGTCAGTTCTATGGGTTAGTTCTGTGTTGCAGACTGACAAATCACACTCTGCCTTAGAGCTTCCTCTTGAACTGCCTTCAGTTTTATAGCAGCCTAGGAAAGCCAACACATTTCATAGGTGTTTTTTGTTTCTGCAAAAGCTGAAATATTTGCCTGATTTCATATCTGTTTTTTGAGGACGCATTACATGAATCTATTGCTTCTTCCAGTTCTGTCTATATTTTGGTTTTCTGCTTAAGATTTTATGGTGAAACAAAACCTTGGGGCAGATTTCAAGAATTCCCAGGAACTCCTTCTGCTCTAGTACTGACTTGTCAATGGGACTGGTGAGGAGGTTAGTCTATATACATCCCTCTCTGCATATCAGCAGAACAGAGGGAGAACTTTAAGGAAAACCTTGAAACAGCTCACAAGTATGTTTAAAAATGTAAAAATCCATAGTGATTAATTTGTGGTGGGTTAAACCAGGGAAAGGATACAAAACGAAGGAAGCAGGGGATATAACTGATTTTTCTTTTAAAGGGAAAAGTGATCACCTGTACTTGTATCATGTAATTGCAAATCAAGTGATCAATTTCTGAATATTAGAAGGCCATGTTTTGGAGCACATTCATGTTCAGGAAGGCATGGTCCCTACTTTGGGGTATAATGTGGTGCCTCACTGTGGCACATTGACCCTCACTGCTGCAGACTCTGTGTTTACAGCTGAGAAATAACGTCTGAACAACAGCAGTACTGTAAAAGGGTTAAAACTCCTCAGTGCCCATACCTTGCCATGATTCTTCCCAGAAGCTGTGAAGTCTATTTCTCCTATGCAGTATGGTAATTCTCTTTTGAAAGCTTCCTCTCTGTCACTGCTGCAGAGCTTGGTTTCCATTTCCTCCCTTGAATTTTTGAGGTGTTTGACCACCAGTGGACCAAGATGTTCACTGGGATGACAAAAAGTTGGCAAATGAGAAGCCATTTAAACTGGAGAGGCCACAAAATCCATTAAAATATATCTAGATTAATTTTCAGTCAAATGTTTTACATTTTTTACTATCATGCCTGTAATGTTTAGCTAAAATTGGAGGTCTTTGTACCAAATGTCAGATGCTGTATGCAGAAGGTGGGTTCCACACCAACACTATGCAACCTAAGGTATAAAAAGGCATGAAGAAATAAGGCTTCCTGAACTCTCCTTCAGCAGACAGAAAGCTGAGTCGCAAAGTGCAAGATCCTGCAATCCCAGAGCCCAAAGATGATCCTGATTCTACAAAAGAGAAAGAGGAGTCTCAGCCACCAACTCTTTCAAGCAAGGGTGGAGCAATGTCAGTGGGTGTCTGAGTCATGGTTTCTTGCTGTCACTGTCCCTCATGCTGCTCCGACCCATCTCACCTGACAGGAATGCCAGATAACCAAGTGGTGACGTTGTGTTTGTCTGGAGATGCTTTAGGAGAGGTTTACTCTACTTCCTGCAGGAATAGGCTATTTATTTGTGAGTGCAAGTATTTAAGGTCAGGCTGTCCTAGAGCAAAGGTCATACAGCAAAAGTTGCTCTTCTGCATTACATGAGGCACTGGAAAGGTCCGCCTGCTTTTCCTATGCTCCAGTTTGACTGAACGGATAGAATTATGGTCTGAAAAATACAGATTTGAACTTTTATGCCTTATTTTGATTATTTTCAAATCAAAAGCAATGAAATAGCTCTCTCCCTTCTGCCTTCAGCTGCATGTTGAACTACATGGTCTTTAAAAAAAAAAGAAATCCTTGTGACACTAAGCCAGAAATGGTAATGAACACTGCATTAATTTTTATTTCCTGGTCTGAAAGCTTTGCTGTGGGATTGCGAGTGTGTCAAACCAGCAAGTCTCTTGTGGGTCTATTAGGATGCTCCAGTAGAGGGAGCAAGCCCTCCAGCCGTTCCCTTGGGCTGGGAAGTCTCTTGGGAGCCTGTATCCCGGCTGCTTCACCACAGCTGCCTCTCTATTTTCTTCTTTTCTTTTCTGTTTCCTAAAAACGTTGTTTGTGGTTTGGTTTTTTTTTTTTTTTCCCCTCCTACGAGTTGCCTTTTCCCCCATGATCTGTCTCTGAAGAGTGGCTATGGACTCTCTCATTATTTGCTTTCCCTACAGCTATGTCACACTTCTGTATCCACCCCCAAACTCCTGTCAGAGATCACTGCTTTAAGGACTCTTGTTCTCATTCACCCTGCCTGCATGCTCTCTCTGGAGAGAACTGAGTGATTGTTGTGAACACCCAGGTACCAGACTAGGCTCGTTAAGGGTCTTACCTAAGAGAACTTCTCTTGGACCTTCAATACTGGTAGTCACAGCAAAGCCCACCTTGTTGTCTGTGTCCACATTTCCACAGGAGAACTAGCTTTATCTCCTAAGAGCACTGAAAAGAATATTATGGGAAAAAATAGTTAATATAGAGTAATAATAACAACATGTAATTTATTACTTATTATTATTTATGTAGAAATCACTTTCTGGAACTTGATGACAGAACAAAGGTTTTGATTAGAAAAAAACTATTCAGGACTGAATTTCCAGGGTGCTGTAGTCACTGTTCATCACTGTCCTAGATAGTACACATTTATTTATAGCTACACACAAGCAATGAACTTGAAATAGACAACAATTTACAAAATAATCCAATGTTTATCCTCAAGTGGTTCATTTTAAGTCCAGGTATCTGTGACTTCTCTTTTGGAATAAAGACACGAGGCTGCTGAGATTTATAGGGAACATTCTTGCATTTGGATAATTAACTATATTTTTTTCAGAAACATTGCATTATTTTATTTCCAATTTAGGAATTCTGGTTCTCAGTGGTAGTGAAAAACAGTGTAGGAGGCAAAATAGGTAAGATGCAGAAACAGAAGCTTTGTTCACAAGCTTTTACAGGGCTGGAAAGTGAGGAAAACTCCTGTTAACTGGCAGTTCCATGAGGAAGAACTTCTTTACCATGCAGGTGACCGAGCACTGGAACAGGTTGTCCAGAGAGGGTGTGGAGTCTCCCTCAGTGGAGATACTCAAGAACCATCTGGACACAATCCTGTGTCATGTGCTCTGGGATGACCCTGCTTGAGGAGGGAGGTTGGACCAGAAGTCTCACCATGGTCCCTTCCAGCCTGACTGTTCTGTGCTTCTGTTTTATTATGAACACTGCAAGATCACCAGAAGAATTCTGGTGCATAAGATGTGTACACATGGTTCTTAAACACAGACTAACCACATCTGATGTTTCCTTACCTCCCCCTGTAAGCTGTCTCATCTTCTGCAGTGTTAGGGGCAGAATCACCAAAGACTGCATGGATCTGCTCGGGGGCTGCACCTCACCTTGTCACCACTTTGCCCTGCAGTGCAGCTTCACTACCCACCCATGGGTTGTGTTATGTCCCTGGTGTGTGCTCAGGGCAGGATATAATCAGCCCTGTAATTTCCTCCTGGATTGTCAACACTTCTGTTCTTAAAAAGCATGTGGGTATCTCACCCACAGTCCCCTAACAAGCAAAGTAAACATGTATCAGCAAACTATGCCATATAATTACGGTTTTTCAGAATACCTTTCTCCTGGGTTCAACTCAGTCTTGTTTGGCTTGTTTTCAGCTTTCACATGAGTCTCTGGTGGTTTCAGGGGCTATTGCTCTGAGACTTGAGGTTGTACTAGATTGCAAGTGTGTCAGGTCACAGTAATTGGGTCGGATCTCTGTGGTGGAAGTCCTGACATACCACTGCAGTCAGCTCAGCCGTGGCCAGCTTGTGTCACTGCAACGTCACAGAGTGTGCTTTAATTGCAAAGGTCTCAAATAAGCCTTGGGACAGAATAGACAGCCAGAAGCAAGAGGAGAGCCCAAGCACTTTTTGGATGAAAACCAATGGGTGATGATATTTCATCATTTTCTTGCTTTATGTATACTATTTTTGATTGAACTTTTTAGAAATTTTCAACATTTCCTTTATCCTGTTATTTAAAGATTTTTCCCTTGCGTTATCAAGAGAATGTCATTGTATTAAATTTAATTAGAAGATTACTTAAAGGTAAGAAATCTGCAAAACTTCAGGGGTAAGGGAAACAAAACCTCACAAAAATCTTGTCTGCCCCAACGTGTGCATTCATATTTTAAATTTTGTGTATATATCAAGCAATCTTATTTTGGTCCTGGTTTAGACTTAAGTACATCTATTTCTATCTAGGCTGCTGCTATACATCTAATTTTGTAGGTCAAATTCTGTCCTAGATGTTCCATTGACTACAAATACAAACATCTATGGAAAGAATGTACCTCTAATGACTACCAGATTTGAAATACAATCTAGAAAACTATTTCTAACTAGCCAAGCAAGTTAAGACAATTATAAGGAAAAGACAATTGCCAGTTCCACCTACATCTGGAAATGTGAGTCAATGTCATTTACATTAGGGATGGCCTGGTTAAATCATTCCAGGTGTCAGCCGGTCTCGTAAATCATTATTTTTTTAACCTCATAAATGGGAGTTGTAAGAGTTGTACCATTATATAAACCAGTGATGCTGGAGCTTGCAGGTCCTAATGCTCTTTATTCCTTCCTTTTGGCTGGTCCTATCTTCTGCTTTCAGCACTCGAGAATTTCTGGGATGTAGGAAATTGTCAGGAAGGTATCACTTCAGGGGGCAGTTGTGATGGCTCTAGGGAAGCTCCACAAGGAGAATCCTTGCAGAGATTCCTTTCTAAAGGATTTATTCAGAAAAAGTTTTGAGATCAGAACCACAGGGAAACATTTTGGCTCCTATGTTCCCCCCTTTCTGGACTTTTCTCCCTCCTGTCTGTGCTTTCTCTCTGCCTTTTCTCCTTCAGCCTCTCTCACTGTATCCCCCAGCTTTCCACTGTCTCTCTCCACCTCTTGTCACTGCCACCTAGTCCCCTGTGAATGTGCATGTCTACTTCCTTGTGTGGTAACACAGGACAGATTGCTCACCTCCACAGGGATGAGGAGAATGTGGGCCTGCTTCACCCTTCCTTTTGATTTTAACCAGGATTAGGCTGTGTCCAGGGAAGGAAGAGGGGTCAAATTTGAGGCTTTCAAACGTGTCTTTTGAAAACAGCCCAGTCAAGGGGTGGTTTGACCTCAGCTGTTGTCTTCCAGGGCAATGGTTCCATTAAGAGAGTAGGCGTGTGGCAGTCATTAGCTCTCATGACTTACAAGTACTAAGAATTCTCCTTCATACCTGAATGCTGATCAGCAGGCTGGGACACACCCTGACTCTGAATCACGTCAGATTCCTTCACCCACTCAAGGTGTACATTTGAATATATAGGTGAAGTGATTAAATATAGCAATGCAGTATTGTTGATGTTAAACCAGTCACAAAGTCCCCCCTCCCCTTAGCTTCAGTGGCAGCTGAGGTAAACCTATTGATTTATCAACTTTCAAGTATGCTTTCATGTGGAGCAAAAGAGAACTGCACCAGTTCCTGTGTCCTTACTGGTGCAGGGTGAGCTAGCAATCCCAGCAAAAAAGAAGCCTCAACTATTAGTCAGAAGAAAAGAGGGGTCACACAAATTGATGTGAGTAGTAAGGGGAAAAACTCGATGAAGAGCAATACAATGAACTTCACTTGGGCAGGAACACTCAGTTTCCAGCACATATAATGGGATCACTCTTGCTGAACTGCAGACTTGACGGGCAGGACCTGAGGGATACAGGCAGAGCAGATGTGAGTAATGCTGTGCTGTTCTTGCAAGAGAGAAATGACACCTAGGACAGCATAAACAGCCTGTGTGAAGTCACTCAGCTGTTCATCAGAACAGCTTTAGCTGCAATGTCATGTTTGGATTTGGGTGCCAGGCTTCAGGGTAATTACAGATCAGCTGGAGAAGGTTCGAGCTGGAGCAACAAGAACAGCAGAGACCTTGTGCTAAAAGAGAAGGAAAGCTTGGACAAATTAGAATTGTGCTACCAAAAGCAGGGAGAAAAAAAAAGAGAATTTAATAGTGTACCAGTGCAAAAGGATGATAGGAAAGATTTGTTGTTTGTATTTGTGGTTAGGACAGCAAGGAACAGGCTCAAGGGAAGAATGGTGTCAGGGCTGTGCAGTAGTGACCACACTCTGAAAAAGACTTCCTTGGAAAGAATGAAAGCCTTACTCTGCTGGGTAGGGAACAAGGAAAGCAACCAGACAGCAGCTCTTGATTGCAATGGCATCTCTGCGTTGTGACCCACAGAACCTGACCTTAAACCCTAAGAGCTGGATGTGCAACTGCAGCTCTGATCCTTGAGATACACGCACACTTATGTAACTTTTCCATTGGAAATGCTCCTGCTGACTTTAGTGCAAGTACTCACTCTAGGAAAACTGTATCAGTGAGTTTACTGGGCCAACAGTGTAATGGAATTATTTCCTTCCAATAGTAGCTGCATTTTCATCCCTGGTTTGAATTAAAACGTACTAAATATGGAGAACAAAGATGGTGCAGAGAATCAGAATAAAGAATACCAGAGAAGTGAAGGGCACAGTAAAGATTGCAAATTTCATATTCAGTTTCAGCATGAACTTGAAAAGTGAATTGGATGGACTTTAACTGGTGTCCACATTTAAGTGTGAAGAAAAAAAACCAGTATTTGAATCAGGGTTAAATGCAGTGGAGAAAGGGAGATATAAGAAGGCATTAATTAGAATCCAGGAAGAGAAAAATATCTCTAAGTGTTGTGGGAATATAAAAACATAATGTGAAACAAAAATGTATTTCCTATGGAAAATAAATGCATTTATATCTGTGTAAGAAACTGATGTACGTACATCTGTGTGCAATTACAAACATCTTACTTATACGTATGTTGCAGCTTTGGAAAATGTTTGTCAGGAATTAGCACATTCAAATGCTGGTAAGAATAAAACATTTCTGCATCACAGCCTAATGACAAAGCAGAATCATCTGCCACGATTGCCAAGGAGTTGCTAAATAAAGTGTAAAACCTGGGGGTGGTGAAACACACAGCAGAAATCATGGCCAGCTGTCCTGCACAGGGCTTTGTCATGCCTGTAGCAAATAAATCTCTGAGAATGGCACAAATAGAAAAAGGGAACAAAAGAAACACCACTGTCAAAACAAGTCCAGCTTGAATTATGCTGTGCTACACTTCTCTCACGTTCAGAAAGGACGGCTAAGGAAAGCCATTAACTGCCAGAGATGAGACCTGGAGGGATGCAAAAATGACCTATGGGAAGGTTTCTCCATAGTTTGGCTAGGACAGAGACAGAGAAAGGCTAGTTCAGGTTGATAACCTTGGGAATGTGTTCAGTAACCAGAGGTTTTATGAGTTTGCAGACACAGGGCCAGACAGGAAATCAGGAACTTGAATTAAAATTGTGGGGAGAAGTGAAGCATGCAAATGTCCTAGTAAAATAGAAGTGGGTTAAGTTTCCAGGTATATTTATGTGAGTTGACCCCACTAGAAGCTTTTAAAAGCCTCAGGGTTGACAGTTTCCTTTCTAGAACTGCAGTTGCTAAAGAACGTTCTATCTATCAAGTAATTCCTCTTTACTGTGTCTGTGCATAGTCAAAAATCAAAAAAACTGAATGAAGAGGGAAAAAATGATTTTAAAATTCCCATCAATAAAAAATGATTTTAAAATCCCCATCAATAAAAGCAAGCTATAAATAGGTGTGGGGGAAGAGTTACTGAAGCAGTGTAGGCTTTGTTTGAACATTTCGAGAGAATGGCTCTGGAGCTGGATCCTTCCTGTAATTGCCAGGACACGAGGATGTGAAGCAAATCAACTCTTCGAAGGAGTCTTCCAATTGTTTTCTAGGAGAGTGGGTATTGCTTTGGTTTGGGTAGGGTTAGCACCGAGTCTTTAACAAATGAATGTGCAAAATGCAAATGCAAATATAGGTACTTGGTCTTTTTTGTTTCTGTCTTCATTTACTTAACAACGTAAAGAGGACCAGAGGGTGTATGAATAATGTACTTTTACTCAATCTGCAGAAATTTGCATATGGATGTCAGCCAGCGAATTTCATAGAAGTGGATTCATTCTGGGGAGAAAACCTGAGAGGGTGGAGAGGTGATAAAAGGGAAACGTAGACTCCGGGGAAGTAAACAATGTAAGGAGCAGATGGATCTGATGGGAGACAACACACAGCAAAGGCTGTTGGATGAAAATAAAGGAATTGGCAGGGCTTGCACAGCACGTTGTGTATGGGGTGTGGGGGAAGGTTGACACCGGCTCCAAATACTCCTGGACCTTCCCTGCTCTGTTCCCACAGCATGGCACGCTGCTTTGAAGCTGTGCCAGCACAACTTCTTGTGTGGCCTCCCAGTGAATCAGACCGAGTTCACATGAAAAGAAACTCGTTTTTGCCAGGTCATTTTTCAGCAAAATCAGTTCACTGATGTGGTGTACAGCAAGCTACACAGCTCTCTGGAAATAACGTGTTGAGAAACCACAGCCATAGCTCATACTGAAAGAAAACACAAGAAATTTGGGGTAGTTCCATTTCAAAACAAGTGCTTCAGGAAGGGCAATGTACAGACAAGGCAGACAAAACCAGAACTGAAAATTTTAGTTGAAATTGTATTGTGCATGGACGTGGGCAAAAAGTACTGTTAAAAGCAAAGGACATAAAAATACAACTGAAAGTGAAAATATTAGAAAATAAAAAAGACTGCCACTTGGGAAATGGAAAGACTTTAAATAACTTAGAGTGGTTTTCCCCAGATCAGCTTGTTAGGATTTTAATACACCATACTTGCAGAATCTGCAAAAGTTCACAATGTTTCTCTTTGTGCCAACAGCTGACTTCACAAAATTAACTCCTACCATTAACCTCATACCAATGTTTACAAGCTATGCTAAAATAATCTTTACTTTTTTTCCAGTTTGTCATTTGTACAATTTTTTTTCAATTTCGTGCTTATAGACATGCATTCTTTTATGGAAAAGAGCAGTTTTTACAGTGGAAAAAACCCCTTTGGTGTGTTTCCTTGTGTGGCTACTTTCATGGTCTCATGTTTACAACAGCTTGCTCAGTGATTCAGGCAAATTTTGTGAGCTCCAAAGCTCGAAGGGGAAGTATATTCAAAACCAAGAAGCTCTTTTGCATAAGCCATATACAAAATTTACTTTGAGAATTCAAAACCTTAGGAAAATAACTTAGTTTGCTTTTTCTCTTAAATATAACAAAGCTGCAGACACAGTTCTGAAGTTAGTACATTGTGCAAAAACAGTATTGGCAAAATGGTTCATCAACTGTTCTAAGTTTTTCCTTTATTAGACACAAATACTCTGTCTTTTCCATTAACTGTAGAACTGAAGTTGCATTTGGATGCGCCTGTAACTTGCAGGAAACCTTAGACTTAAGCACCTGAGTTCACTGGGTTGTGTTGCACGTTTAGAAATCAGACCCACTGAACACCCTATGATCTATTTTTTTTTTTTTTTGGCTTTTTTCCCCCCCAGAAATTCGGGGTTCCTTCATATAGCAAGCCTGCCAACCCTAGATTTTAAGTACCTATTGTCCATTACAAGGAAGCCTGCTTTTTCTTTTTTCTTCTGTATAGTATTGATGTTTAACCCACAGTTGCAGCAAATCACAGTCAATTTGCTCTTTGGCTGTCTGTTAAAAGAAAAAAAAGAGCAAAATCCACAAGGATGAACACGAAACTTCTGGCTAATGGCAGAATGCAAGCCAAGAAAAAATTAAAAAGTCACTTGCTCGCTTGCTGCACCTCTCATAAAACAACTAAAAACTACAACTGTATGGAATTATGCAAAGTTAATGCAAATTAATACAAGGTTAAAAAGTAGCTATAGAAATGTGTAATTTCTACTATTTCTATCAATATCCTGCTTCCTATTCCACATTTACTATGATTCTAATACAGATGAAACTAAAACATATGTAGCTGCATAATAGTAAATATAAAACTGAAATAGGTTACATACTCATCTGGGGTGGTACTAATTGCCAGATATTGTTTACTTTTATGAAGATCTTAAAAAGCCTATTTTGAAGACAAGACTTAGTAGTCTGAGAATGCATATACCTAATTCTAGTGACATGAGCAGTTCCCTTGAACTGCCCCTTAGAACCAAAAAAAAATACAAAGTTGAAATAATTTACAAAGACCAGGATGATTTTCATCTTTATCATTTATTGACTTTATTTTCCAAAATTCACTGGGAGAAGAGGCTTTCCCAGATGAAGCATTAATGAAGAATAAATTTAGCCAACCTCTGGTTTATCAGCATTTCTGGCTGTGTTCCCTGTGATCCTGTCTGAATACAGAATCTTTACAGACATTTGACTGCCTTTTATCAGAAACCATCAAATAAAGGGGGCTTTTTCTACCTTAATTCTCTCATCTAGCATTTAGATAATCTACTGTTCTGAATGCAATCTTGTAAAATAAAAATTGCATGAAAAATTTAGAAAAGCAAATATTAGAACAGACACAGAACTGCAGATGTCATCTGCACCCCAAGATACTGTTGGGAATTTTCTTCAAGGCCTGAGGATGAGAACAGAAAATACATGAAAGAAGAAGGCAGAGCAGCAGAAAGAAAAGTTGTTAGTGCATATTCATGTCCTAAAATTGTGGGGCTGGTGGGAGAATCCCATAGCTTGGAAACCACGGTGCAGAAGAGCAGAGTCAGGTGTGCACCTCTGTACTTGGCTGTCTCAGAAGGAGCAGTATGGTAGGTGGCTGCCTGACTGTAATAGTTCTGCAGTCTGCCAACATCAGGCCAAAATAGCATGCAAGAATCAGCTAAATACCTGAGTATATTAAGATTATTCCTAGTGCAAACTAAAAAGTTGTCTGAACTGTGGAGAGTGCACTAGTGGAATGCTGCTGATGTCTAATTGAAGAGCAGGGCAAAACCAGTAAGTTAGCTACCATTTATCTAAGTAAACCAAATTACTGAACAGAAAAAAACACTGCTGAAAGTGATCACAGACAAAGGATAGCAACAAACAAGTTGTGAAATTACTGACAGAAATTCTTAAAGTTTTACATATACTTCATTATTCAGGGGGAAGAGAGAGTGGCAATGATTTGTGTATGCTGCTGCTGATTACTGAAAAATGATAAAGAGGGAAGAAAATGTGGACCAAGCTATGATCCCTTCTTGGGTGAATCACAAGCATCTCTTAACATACATAGAACATTTTGTGATCCTACCTGCTGGCTGTCCTCTGCAACAGGCATGGCCATCCATCTGCAGGGCTAGAGATGCACTGAGGTGGCTTTTATTTGCTGCTGTTCCCTTTTCCTGATTGGGAAGATGAAGATGTTGCCAGTTTACTTGTCACACTGGTCCCTATGAAAATGAAAGTAAATGTTGCTGGTGTAGAATGGTATCAATAGCTCTTGGGGATGGAAATAAGCTCTGTGAAATGGATGGAGATGCAAATAATTAGCACTTCACTCCAGCAGCAGAGGAGCATAGAGGTATCAGGAGCAAACAAGCAGGAGTGGACTTAACTGTGAATGTATTTTCTAAATTACCTTTCCGAATTTTTGCAATAACTTGGATGTTGAGTAAATGCATCAGTAACTATTCCTTCATTCCCTTTGAGAAGAGTCATGTGCTTTCCCAAGCTACAGAAATCTTTAACAAGTTTCCCAAAGCACAGGTTTGTAGTCAGGGTGCTCTCTTAATGATTTAGGTTTCCAAAGCCACTGTCCGCTTATCCTCACTGATAACTTCAAATTTTGGTGCACAGCATCTCAGCCTTAAAGGTGAATTTGTTTAAGGATTTGTTCTGTATTTAGAGTAAAAAATTGTACCACAATTCTTCCTTAGGTAACTTGCCTGTGGGCCTTTCTTGATATGTAACAGACCACATTTGGTATAAATTATTGCAGCTCAGCTGACTGCTGTGAATAAAAGATACTTTGAAGAAATCAAAGCTATGCCCAACTCTTTCATGATTACAGTAATGTGGTTCTTCAAATTCATAAAATTTGTCCTTCACTATTAAAATGAGTGGTATGTTTCCTATATGTTTGTACGGGGGTTTTGGGTTTTCTTGCATCAGCTGCTGTATGCCATAAATATTCTCCGTCCTTAAAACAGATTTTGCTATTTTCATAGGCTTTAAATTCACCTTTGTTCTGTGAGTGTGCATTCCTTTTGTTTCTAAAACATTTATCTAAAACATTATCTCTGATACATCCCTTTGATTAGGCTATAAAATGACATAAACCAGTCAGAAATCCAAATTCTATCTGTGCAAGAGAACAGATTTTGGTTCTCTCACAACGACCCATGTAATTGTTCTGAATTGCTAAAAATTTTCTTTGTCTGTCTATATGTCAGTATTTTTTAACTATCCATGTTTCTGTTAATGCTTATATTTCTGGGAATATGATTGTGTTAAATTCCATAACATCACAGTCATAAAAAGTCCTTGAGTCCAACTGCTCTTTGTTACAGCAGAGGCAGTTGCTTGAAGCATAAAACCCTGAAATGAAGCAGGACTTTAATCAAGAAATAGTCTCTGAAAGTGTTGAAGTTAGTGGCTATTTTTGTCCAGGTTTGAGTAATAGTTTGTCAGAAAGCAGGAGGTGCTGGGACTGTGGAAGTCACAGCCCAAGCAGAAGTTTCCCTCCAATTCAGACATGAGTGGTTTGCTTAATTTAATCTACAGCTAATGAGCAGTTCTGGGTCTGAGGCTAAACTGTGCCAGATCCTGATTAAGACCATCTCAGTCCCTCTTGGACTATTACTCTGCAAGTGTCTCTGTTGAAATCCTGCATGTTTTTATCTTTCTAAGTACTATTTAAACATCAGGATTCTGTCAGGTTAGTTTTTATTTGTGTGTTTTCCCTTCTGCTCAAACAGGTGTGTTCATTATTAACCCATTCCCTAGAGAGTTCCATTAACTTTTCTGGAGAACCCTAGCAAGACTTGCTGGCCACTCTGACCCATCATCACACCTGTACACCCATCTCCCTTCCTGGCAGCCTTCCAGCCTTTATGCCAACCTGCATAGGGAAATAATGCTTGAATATGAAGATTCATAATTGATTACTGTGTCACAGATGCTTGAGATTAAAAATCTTGTAAACTGCTAAGTGCACCTGCAAATTCATGACACTGCTTATTCAGCTCCTTCCACTGCCTTGCTCACGCTGCCAGTGTATGTGCAATGAATTATCACTAACATTCCTTTATCTTATGGGGTGGAACTTTCATTGGAATGTTCATTGCATTAAACTGTGTATTCCAACACAAAATTTGAGGTTTTGCACCCTCAGCAGACTCCCATTTCTCTCCCTCTGACTATCAAAACCAGCCACAGATCTAGTGATGGGCTGTATTTTAGGTGTGGGTGTGTGTGTGTGTGTCTGTGCAATGGCTGGCCTCTAACTTAAAAAAATCAGGGTTATCAGTGACACTGAAGTGTTTTACTATGTAGCTGATAAGCCAGGTAATGTCCCTTTCCAAGTCTGTTCAAGTGGTGAAGTTTCACCAAGAGCAAATGCAAGAGTCTCTGTATGACACAGTTAAAGCATTTATTCAAGTTTGTGATTCCATTCAAAACACTGTCTTGATTAAGAATTCCAGTGTTCTTTGTTCTGTCTGCACACCAGAATTTTTTGCAGTGCTCCAAAACATCCCTGCCTTTACAGTGACTGTTCCTGCTTCTCTTCTTCCCCAGCAACTCTGAGTGCTTAACCTGCAGCCACATTTATCATCACGGCTACAAAGGAGGACAGTGCTATTATCCCATTTACAAACTGACAACCTGAGGCACAAATAAGAACCGTGTCACAATAGAGGTCACACAGGAAGTCTGTGGGAGAACTGGGTGCTGAACTCTGGTCGTTCAAGTCCGAGGTTAGAGACTGAAACTTTCCTCTTTGATGGGGGACTGAAAATGCTTTCATAAATTCAATGTATTTTACAGGAATTTGACCCTCTCTTTGCCAGCTTCCTAATATTCATTATTCAAATATGGATAATGTATCAAGTTAGTCAAATTATTCTTCCTTTTTGTAATGTGAAAAATATTTTTATTTAATTTGACATTTATTTAGGAGGAGTAATTATAAACGTTAGGAAAATCTTTATGTCTATTACAAGAAATATCTACCGAAAATGAGGTAAAACAGCTGTTGCCTTTTAAGCCAGACCGGATAAATTTGACACTTTAGCCACTAGAGGGACCTCCAGGAATAGAATATATGAAAACAGACTACACAAAAACATTTGAAGTACTAAGCGCCTTTAAAGAAAAACAAAAAAGCTCTGCAGACCGAAGCGTTTGCTTATAATGAGGTCTGAAATAATAGCAAACATGAATTGAATAATTATGTTTTAAATTTCGTCAAGAAAAAGCAACTTTTCTGCTGGTGGGATATGACTTTGGTGGGTTGTTTCCTCTTCACTGACTTAGTGAGGCTAGCACATCTGCTTTGAAGAGGTCTGTAATTTGCCATTAAGTATATGTATTGTTCTTTCGGGCAGTACAAAGCAAATGCAGTTATTCTCTTTCCAGAGTTTCTGAGAAGAATGTGATTTGCATGGTGGTGCAGCCTGTCTGAAATCAGTAACCTCATTTTCCCACTGAGTGGTACTTCAGCAGAGCCCTCAAGTGATGTCAAATTTTAACAGCAGTTTAATAGCCCAATTAACAAATGTTAATGCCTTGCCATGCACGCAAATGGTCTCTAAAAAGTAACTGCTTATAACTATGCTACCGCCTGGGTCACTGGATTTGTAATTAGCCATCAATCAGGGAGATGACGAGGGTGCTCTAATGTTCCCTTTTCCACTTCCTCAAAAATACAGAGGGAGCTGTGGTGTTCTTCACACACAAAATTTTGGGGCTCTGCAAGCTTCAGTTTTAGCATTTGCACTGTAAAATACAAAATCCTGCTGGGCAACTGTGCTTTTGAGACACTGGAGATGAGGACACTGAGATAAGAATTGCAGTTAGCCCAATGAGAAAAAGGTCAGGCATGTCTCTAGAATTTGGCATTAAATCACAATTATGGAACAGGTTAAAAGAATTTTTGCAAGACTTTAAATTACATTGCATTGTTTAGCTTCACCTATTAGAATGGTCCTAGTGAAATGAAAACTCTTATTTTGTGAGATGAAAGCAACCTGAAATTCCAGTTTGGCAGAGCTGATTGTTGCACAGGTCTCCTGTGGTCTATCCACTGAGTTTTATAGTTTCCAATTTGTTTGCCTTGAGAGGTTATTCGTTTAAGAAAAGATGTAGTGGGCGTGGAGGAGACATTGCTAGTACTTTTTCTATTACTCTTTATTGTGTGGTTGGGGTTTTTTTAAGCATTAGAAAGCTTTTTGATGGATTATTGTTTGAAAAATCTTTGATTCCCCCACAGAGTTAGCATTAACTTCCTTGCATTGCACATGTGCAACCTCCCACTGAAGTTTTCCAGTGAGCTACCTGCAATTAAAAGACTTTCAACCACAGGCTTAACTGTCAGACTGGTGATGCTTGACATCAAAAGTGGGTTGCCAAGTGGGTCCTGCTGAAGAAGAATGATTATCTGTCCTATGCCATTCCTTACACATGAAGTAGGATATTATATGTTACAGATTAATGCGGTCACAGGCAGGAAGTGTTCCTGGACCAGGAAGAGATTTGGTGATAGCTGGTGATTTCTTTCTCAGCTGCTGAGAATAAAACCCTTCCTGAAATACCAGGACATCCTTTCATTAAGAGTAGTCCTCTCCATAAGCAACCATGGTGCAAAAATTTGGGAGGTATTTCAGAATTTCATTTAATTATTTGGAGCTTACTCAGAGGTGTTATTTGGTGCTGATTTTAGCCTAACAAAGAGAAGGTTTGTGACTAATGTGAGGAGGAGAATTTGCTTTTGGTGCAAGAAAATGATGTAACAATCTCTTCATTTGGAGAATGCTGTTAGTCACTCTGCCCTCAGATGTGCTGAACTGTCTCAGAATGTGCACTCTGAATCCTGTTTGATTGTGTGAGCAAGCAAATGCCTGTGCTGAGTCTCATGTGCTCCTGAGACTGAAATACACCACCTCTGCCATAGTGATGAAAATGAACGTTGCAAGATGTTGTCAGCCTCTATAGCTTTCTCTTTTGCAGTAATACCTAAAAGAATCCTTTTCAGTTAGAAAAACTGCTGAAAAATGAACTGCATTAAAGAACTTAGGAGGACAGGCCACTATGGGCAACTGCCGAAACAGTCTGGAGAGGTTACCCATGCATGGATCTATAAGTGTGTCTGGAGCAAGATCTCCTAAAGAAGGCTTTCACAAGTTCTAGATTTTTATTTTTCCTACTGCCACTGTGTTGAAGATTGCAAGTAGGTTGGTGGCAGGAAGAAAATGTTGAGAGGGACATTTACAAGCTGTGATCCATCAAAGCAGTTCAGTTACAATTCTAGCATCAGTTTCTTTTTTCTTTTTTTTTCTTATTGCCCATGAGCCCTTTGAGGGCTCTGTCCTGAAATCCTGTTCCTAAACAAGTAAACATTTAGGGCCTGAATTCTTCAGACTTACACATGGAAGATTTTGGTCATCCAGAGGGAAAATAGAAGAGGCTAACATTGTAGAAGAAATTTTGATCTTCATTGATGGAAACCAAAATTCCAGTTGGCTGGTTTTAGCCTTTTGTATAAATTATTGTTCCTTAACAAGAAAAATGAAGAGTCTGCCAAGGTTTTTGTCTCAGTCTTTAATGGCAACTTCTCATCTCACAGCTCTTGAGTGGATGGACAGCAGGATGGGGACTGGGGGAGCAAAGTCCCTCCCACTGTAACAAAGATCAGGTTCATGACCAGCTGAGGAACCTGAATGTACATAAGTCTATAGGACCCAATGAGATGCATCTCGGAGTCCTGAGGGAATTGGCTGACACAGTTGCCAAGCCCTTCTCTGTGATTCTCAAATAGTCCTGGCTGTCAGGTGAAGTGTCATGTGGCTGGGAAAAGGGAAATATTGCACCCATCTTTAAAAAGAGTAGAAAGGAGGACCCTGGGAGGACCTGTTTTCCTCACCTTTGTGCCTGGGAAGATCCTGGGACAGATCCTTGTAAGAGCTCTGCTAAGGCACGTGGAGAAGAGGGAGGTGATTTGAGGCAGCCAGCATGGCTTCTCCCAGGGCTAATCCTGCCTGACCAACCTAATGGCCTTCTGTGATGGAATGCCTACATCAGTGGACAAGGCAAGGGATACAGGGATATCATTGACATGAAGGAATGTCATTTATCTGCATTTCTGTAAATTCTTTGGCACAGTCCCCCACAATGTCCTTTTCTCTAAACTGGAGACTGATTCAATGGGTAGACTGTGAGGTGAGTAAGGAATTGTCTGGATAGCTGCATCCAGAGGGTAGAGATCAATGGCTCAGAGTTCCCAATGTGTTTGAAAAGAAAACAGAAAGTGTTTGTGAGGTATAAGCCTAAATATATTCTCAGAGTCTTTCTTTGCTTTAGGACTTCACACCTGAGCATTGGCGGACAGTAACATTCTTTCCCAGAACAGCACCAATACACTTTAAAATCCCATGAAACAATGCAAACACATAATATAAATGTAGCCATGACCACGCACTCAGATTGCATTCAAACAGATAATGCTAATCAGGGATGTCAGCAGGGCTGCATGGCCTCCATATGCCAGATATCTGGTGCATGCCACTCCCTATCTTCTGCAGGGCTGCTTCTCTCTGCTGCCCAGATTCCTGAGCAGACTGCATCCACTGTTAAAAATAACCCAACAGTGAAGAAGGGAGGGAATTAAAGGACACTTTAAACTTTCTGAATAGAACACTATCTGCTCTTTTCTGTCTGCTCCATTTGTCTTGAAAGTGGCTGACAGGAAAGCAGACCGCACCTGTGTGTCTTTTTGACAGTGATTAGTCTACTAAGGAAGTGATTAATTAATGTGATCTCTGACTTATGAAAAGCTGATGGTCAATGTTTTGGAACAAACTGCAGTTTTGAATACACTCTCTGTATCTGGAGTTTCCGCTGGTGTGCTAAGTTGTTTGACTAGCAATGCCTGCCAACAGGGAAAACCTGCTGGATTTACACATGGGAAGCATGGATGTATTCAAGAGCCTGTAGCAAAGATTTTGCTTTAATTTAAAACCTGAAGTTAATTTGCATAAAGGCATACAAGCTGTATATTAATAGATTTGGATTAATTTAAAATAGTGGTGAGATTATCAAGGTGTCCAATGGAAAATGTCTACACATACTCAGAACTTTGTTCTTAATTGAAATTTGATGAATGAATGAAAATCTACATATATCTCCCCATCTCCCTACTGAATGGGCTAAGCCGTAGTCTTCCCAGGACTTAGAAAGTGAAGCAAACCCTTGTGTCTCTTTCTCATTGCTTTTGTTTTGAATCTTAAGGCTGAGGTTTATTTGTCTAACAGGTTATTGTTGTGTATTCAAACTGTTCTTTTTGTCTGAGGTCTAAGTACTTAGCTGTTTTGTAGCTTTTAATAGGAATGTTTTTAAAGTAATGACAAGTCTGAGCATTTTTTAACTGATAGAGAATATTTCAGAAGTTTTTGTCCTACCTTGCTATATGAAAATATATAAACAATCTAAGACTTTATTCTTAGTTCAGTACTGAGTGACATTTGCCTTCACCATTGACTGTGTTTTTATAATGATCTACTCACTCAGTTCAAATGTTGATTCTCCAGGAAATGGAACACAACAAAATATTTACTATAATCCAAGAAAAAGAGTTCAGAAATTGAGACAACACAAGTCTCTCTTTCCTCTCCTTGAAAACTGTTATTTGACATGTCTCCTACTGTAGCTGAGCAGAAATGGAAGTAGTATTAGAAAAAAAACCCCAAACCTAATTCAAACAAAAACCATCCCACAAAGCAATCTAACAGCAAACAATAGGATTTCCATGCCAGAGGAGAACCGGTGCAACCTGTAATTGCAATGTAAGTGTTAAAGGCTTTCAGAAGACAGAGAATATTCAAATACAAACTGTTTGAGTTTTAGCTTCCACAGGGAAGAAATTAGGCAAAAGATCAAGGTGTCTCTAACTGGCTGCAGCAACTCCTGCTTGTAAACATTCATCAGTGATTTAGCAGTGTGATCTTGCAAGGTACTCTGGCAGGCACAAAGTGAAAATACAGCATGTCATGAGCATATCTGATGCTGCAGGCATAATATTGATCATAACTTGGTACAGGATAACAGAAACAGAGGCCCAGGATGGTACAAACATTTTTGATCCAAAAAAGCCTTTAACTAATGATTTACTAGTCTTGCTCCAATGAAATTTCTAGAACTGGGAGCTTTGCCATCAGCTTCACTGTATTATCGTCATACTATAGTGACTTATGATATCTCATGTTTAGAATCACAGTCCTCTTAAAGACATAAAGATTTAAAACAGTTCTTGCAAACTGTGAATTAAAATATACTAGGTGTTACTCATTTCGCTGCAGTTCTGTAAATACTCAAAGCAGATTATTACTATTCTAAGAAGCAACTCAGCATAGTAGTTCCACCTTAATATTTAAAACCCATGTCCTCTTTATTCAACGTATCTTCCTACCCTCTTCACTATCAAAGCCTAGATACCAAGCTCCATAAGTATATTTGAACACTCATCTCCCTCCTTTTCCCATTTTTAACTCTTTCATGTGTACACCATACTCTCTTTTTTTCTCTTCTTCCACTTACATAATTGTTGTTTTGTAAAATAAACATGATTAAGATCAAGACATGGCTGCTTAAGAAGGGGAAAAAAGGGAATTTCCATTACCATGTTAAAATATGCATCTTGAAAATGTTGCAAATTAATATACAACTTTGGTAACTTAATATACATTAAAGATAATTATACCCTGGATTCTCATCACTGAGTAGTCATTTATTTAATAAGTTTATTTAAGTATGCTTTTGCTTTCACCTGTGCCAGACATGTTTTACCATTCAGTACCTTGAACTAGCTGGCAATCATCTAATGATATGGTTTTTGCTACATAAAATAAATGTTATCATTTATCACAAACAAAATGTAGATTTTAATTAATTCCTTGACTCTGGGAAAAGGTCTTTAGCTATTACCTAAACACTAATTTTAAATACTTTAAAATTCCTTTATTTGTGATGATTCTTTGAAAGATTTAGCCAACATTGGAATTCCAACCTAAAACCTTATGAAAGTATTTCTGTCCTGAAAAACAACTCAATTTATAAGGCTGTGGAATATATTTTAGACTTTTTTGTTTTGCAGTAAAAAAAAAAATATTGAAACAAACTTTGGTTCTTTGGAACAGTTTCTCACTGAACACTGAAGATCAAATTTAGATCTTACCAATTTTCTTCCCTGTTTAGCCATTTAAGTATATAATACCCCCCTAACTTTTCTTTTGCAAGGAAACTGCATAAGTAATACAGAAATTCTGTTTTCCTAGGTTCAGATAGAGTGAAGTTTCTATTCTCTGTTTTGTTGTATGGTTTGTGTGGATAAATAACAACATTATGCCACAATATTTTTTAAAGATTTTGAAAAGTTTTATGAAGAACGACATCATTTACCTATGAACATACAGGTTTCTGTTTGGCGGAACTCTGTACGTTATATTTTGCAGCTGGCTCCAGGATAAGGCTCTGTATAATCCAGACAACGTCATGTTGGTCTATAAAACAAAGTGGAACACTTATATAAAGAAACACATTTGTTAACTTTGATATCAAGACTTTATCAGGCTGGCCCTCAAACAGTGAGCCTTCAAGGGTAGTGATGACATTCTTTCTTCCATTAGCCATTTTTCTTGCAGGCCTGTTTCAAGAAGAACAGTTTCCCAAAATAGAGAAACCAGGCTCTATTTTGACCTGATGCAGGAAATTTTTCCTTTGAAATGCTATTTTTATTAAGCTGGTTTGTTCTTCATGCTCTGGTGGAGGAGGGAAAAACCTGGTTAGGACGCTGTTGGTTTAGAAACAAGTTTTTCAAAGTCTCATTTTACCACTTCTGTTTTTGTATGCCTAAGATGGAGCCAGATCCCTCACTGTGTAAATCAGTACAAGAGCCCACCTGTCTTTCTTGTTTACACTGGTGGAGGATCTTGCTCAGTTTCCCTACAATTTGTGCAGCCTGACATTTGAATGGAACTGCAATTAGCAGGGCTGTTTGCGTTTAACTTTATTTAGCACCTTATCTCCCTGTAACATTCTTGTCCGGGTACCAGTGTCAACCGTGAACTCAACATAACTCTTACTAGTGCTGTTCTATTTTGAGCTGGAAGAAAAAAAAACCATGAGTCCAGATCAAAGAGCACCTTCCCCTTCACTCTGGGAATAGAAATTGTTAACCAACTAATTGGTGCAAAAAGCCATGACAAATAGATTCACACCACAGTTACAGAAGTCGTAACTAACTCCACCACACGGGAAAGTTATCCAGGCCCTAAAAATGACCTGTTCTCAATGGCCAAACATATGCAACTTTCCACAACAACAAAATGCTGCTGGTGAGGGACCCAACTTGTAGAGGATGCAGTTCTGCAGGACTGTGTTTGCTGTGTTCTACAGTTTTCCCAGCTCTTCAGCAATTCCCAGCTATTCACTCCCTTTGGTTACACGAAGAGCTGCAAGACTCGTTGTTTGGGCTCATAGTTCTTGTTACTCATTTTAAAAAGATCCTCCTGGAGGATTCCGACTCTGGCAGAGCTCTGCTGCTCCCAGGTGCTGAAATGCTGCAAAAAGGAGCGGAGCAGCAGCTCCAGAAGGCTTTGGAGATCCTAAGTCTGAAGTAAGAGGTTGTAGCCCAGAATCTCAAGCCACCCAATGCCACAGTTCTGGGAAACACCGGAGTGGCCGAGAAGGCAGGAAAGTCTGCTGGGCTTCTGGGTTGCTGGAAGGCTGCTCTCTGCTCTCTGCCCTGGCAGCTCCTCACACAGGTGAGAGGCCACCTGCACGCAGCCACAGCGGTGACAAGGCACAGGTGATAGGGGCGAAGGTCAGCAATGAGGACAGCGACACTTTCGAGCGTGACACGGAGATGCTCCGGTCACCACCCGGGGCTCCCGCCGCTGCCGGGCACGGGTAGCGAGTGCCGCGGGCAGCGCCTCCCGCCGGGCCNCCGGGCCAGCGGTGTTGGCGGCGGGACGGGGCGCCAGGCTGCCCGCAGCTGCCGGGGGACGGCCGCGCCGCCCCAGCCATGTCCTCCAGCTCTCCGCCGGGCGAGCCCAAGAGCCGCAGCCTGGGCCGGCTGTCGCTGCCCAGGAGAGGCAGCATGACCCCCGGCAAGAAGGCGGCGGCGCTGGAGCTGGCCGAGAGCGCCCCGAACGCCCACTACGCCCCGCTGGCGGCCGCGCAGGGCGGGCAGGCGCCCGCGGGATGCGGCCCCGCGCCGGAGAGGGAGCGGGCGCCGCGGCTGCGGAGCGAGGTGCTGGTGGTGAGCGCCGACTGCCCGCGGCCCCCCGTCAGCCTGGACCCCCGCGTCTCCATCTACAGCCTCCGCAAGCCCCTGCTGAGCCGCAGCAGCGTCCAGGGCAGGGTGTACAACTTCTTGGAGCGGCCCACGGGATGGAAGTGCTTCGTGTACCACTTCACCGTGTGAGTACCGCCCCGCTGCCGCCGGGCACCTGCTCCGCGCTCCCGTTACCGCCGCCGGAGCGCTGCTCCCTTAGTGCCGGGGGCTCCGCGCTCGTCCTCTCCGCGGAGGCTCCTCAGGCACGGAGCCTTGCAGACCAGCCCGGTGCTCCGGGCTTGAGCATCGTGCAGATACGGTCCTTTGGGCTGTGGGTGGTTTGGGGTTTTTTTTTCAGAAGGCTGCCCAGGGAGTTTGAATAAATTGTTCATACTGATCGTGGAAAAGAAGTAGTTAGCCGTGTCACCCATTCTTTATTAATTTTTGATGAATGGCTCCTGATTTCAAGCAGTGACGCCTGTGTGATGCCGAGGCTCACTCATAGCAGCAGTTTCTAATTGAACAGGTGCTGTCAATTATCAGTGTT
This sequence comes from Leptocoma aspasia, assembly GCA_013399835.1. NCBI lineage: Eukaryota > Metazoa > Chordata > Aves > Passeriformes > Nectariniidae > Leptocoma > Leptocoma aspasia. The sequence goes on along the minus strand of VXAX01005444.1, from coordinate 918,840 downwards.
GCACTCCTGTCAGAGGAGGATGAGAAACAGGTGATGCTCCTTTTCCTTGCCTCTTTCATTGCCCCGGCTCTAACTCCTTGTGCTGTCCATCACGATAGGAAGGAGGAGGTGTTTGGAGAGTGCTTGGAACTGCAGATAGGTTGAAAGTTGCTCTGTCTGCAGAGCTCAGTGTCAAACCCAAGCCAGCAAGTGGTGGGTCTGTGGTGCATGAGCATCCCAACAGATGTCTCCATGAGGAATCAGTGCTTTTCCATCGAGGTGTTGCTGAAGACTTGTGTGACCCTTGGGCAATTGGCATGTGTTAAATGTAGGTGAGAAAGTCAGGTAGGAATGTGGTGTGTATTTATTGTGTTCATGCACAAACATATATCTATATATAGATATATATATCGATTACATGTATTCATGCTTATTCCAACAGCTAGAGTGATTTTTGTGGTCAAAATCCTAAGACAAAAGACAGCGAAGTCAATTTTTATGACTTTGTTATTGTATTCTGGTTTTGAGTTCTATTTCTAAGTAACTGTTATCTAAAGTCAGTTCAGGATTTTGTGCTTCTGAGGATTCTGGAGTGTTTAGGTCAACAGGTTAAGTGGTACCGACTTTATTTTAGTGGAGGGTAAACAGCTGTCATCTGAGTGTATGTAATTGGGAGATGATTGGGTACAACCGCTGGGATAATTGTGGGCTCCATTCTCTTTAGCCTTATGATAATGCCACGAGATGAGAAAATGAGTAATAACTGTAATTATGAAGTGCCTAATAGTTGTGGTTGAACAATGTAAAACACTTTTGGGAGCTGGAGCCCCCTCTTTTTTTTTTTTCCCTAAGAAGGAGTTTTAGGTAGCTATTGTTCATGGTTTCTGACCTTTCAGGTATCTTTAGATGGTGCAAAAAACTCTGTTCAATACCTTAACTAATCTTCTCTAAATCTGAACAGCAAGTCTAGGAAAACTGAAAAACAAAAACCAAGGTTATGTTCCTTTGACTACTTAAGGTTGTAGCCTGAATTTTAACTTTTTTTTTTCTTTTGCAAGTATTAGCAGTGTTGATTAATCCTGTGTCTGCAAGGATTAAGTTTCTGTAATATGTGTAAGTCACTATGTGTCTCCCCCCACAACACACACCCATGGTTGTAAGCATTAGCCCCAGCATTTCCCCTCTTTCCAGAACTCTTCTGATGCAATGACGAATGACAGTGGCAGTAAATATTCTCAAGTCTCTTACCAAGCATGGTTCAGATCCCTTAGGGCACTGAAGAGACACAAGAGGGTACTGACACCCTTGTATGTTTCTCACAAGGCAATCTGCAAGTACCATTTAGACAGCCCAAGTCTGATTACCACCAGCAGAGGGAATTGAGGCTTTACTGTTCTCAGCCCAACTTTTTTTTTTTTTTTTGTAGTACGTAAGCTTTTTGTGCCCGTTAAGTCATGGTTTAAGTTACTGGTCTTTGGTCCATACTTCTCCAGCTCTTTCTGAGCTCCCAAAGCAACTTGCTGCTGTGCCAAGGAATGCTCTGTTTGGAGTACAATCCCTGCCAGCCAGGTGCTGAGTATTGGCAGGTGAATAATTGCTACAGAGCAGAAGTGTGTTGCTGAAATTAACTGATAAGGCAGATTTGTCTGATTCAGAGAAGCTGCTGTGCACCAGCAGTGTCTCCTCGGGAGGAGGCACGGGAGCTGTGCAGACAGCTGGATACCAGGGATGAGGTGCAGAGCTGGAAAGGACTTGGAGTCATGAGACAAACACAGAGGCGTGCATGTGCTCCTTTCCCACTGGAGGAAGTACTTGATTGTTCTATTGTCAGCATACAAACAGTCATTCATGGAGTGCTAAGCTGGGTTTTACCTTGGGGTGTGCAGGGACCCTGGTGTTTGTCTCTCCTGCCCAAACGAGTTTAAGAAACTGAACTCATTTTGCCTGTTGTCTTTTTGACTCCCTCTGCAGTCTGCCTCCTGCTTTATTCTGGAGGCTTTCAGCTGCCTGAGAGGTCTCAGTCGCTGTCCTAAATGTTTAGAGGGGAAAGAGAGGAAACGGGAGTGGTGTTAAATCACGGCATAAAGACCTAAGCTGAGTAGAGAGCCCTGGCCAAGATCTAGCGCAGTGATAGGAGCAACAAGCACTGGAGGCTTAATTTTCTGATTTCTGCATGGTGTGGAGTGTGTGGCTGTGGTCTTAATTACATACCGTAATTATTACAGTTAGAAACAACTCCTGGAATAGCCCATGTAATTTGCTCTGGACGTGTATCTCTGGCTGGTTGTTAAAATATTGTTTATCAAGTGATAAGAGCTACATCTACTGATTGCCTGTCACACCCTTTTCCTGCTCAGGAATCTAAGTAAGTGGTATGTAGAAAACTAATAGCTAAGAACTGATACTCAGGATTGATTTTCCTCGGTTTTGTATTATATTGTTTAGAAAAGGGAAGTTGAACACCAAGCTTTAATCCACAGATTCTGGGTTGGTATGTCTGTTTCATACTGTTTTGATTGCTGCATGTTCTGATGAGCAGCAAAGGCCCTTGTGTACCCTTGACTTAAAGGATGGCATTGGGTTGTCTTGCACAGGTCAGGCCAATTACCTGTTTTCTTCCGAATTATTTCTTTCACGGGGTGTCAGAAATACCTGTTTTTCACTATGCAAAATGTATATTTTCTCTTGTTGGTATTTTCAGTCTCCAGGGTAATTTGACACCCCAGTCTCTGATTAAATTAATTTAATTCTAGACAGGTCTTTTCTAAGAATTTTTCTTGTTTCTCCTCTTTGGTCTAAGGAAATATCTCAAGTGAGCAGAATAGGGAATTAATTATTTGGCCTCATTTATACTCAATTTTTGAAGGCTGTGGAAATAGTCTCTGTGGGGAGAAGGAATGGCTAATCAGCCATTAATTTACCACTCAAAAAACCTGCCTAAAAGTACTAGCGGAGACAATAGAACCTCTTAGTTCAGCTACTTGACTTGGTTTGATTTTGTAGTAAATTTCATGTAAATAGATGAAGCATACGGTATACATACACCTGATTTTACCAGGGCAAGGAAATGGTGCTTGATGGCTGAGGAGCTACATGCATGGCTTCTGCAAACACAGTTGGTGGTTGCTTGGAGACTCGGACTTTGCAAGCAAGAGCTTGCCCTGTGGCTTGGCTGTATGGGTGGCAATGTCCTGCCAGGGCCACCAAATCTGCCTTGGCTGTCAGAGCAAGGGAATGACTGAGCCACTGTTCTCAGTGACCTTCCAGGCTAGGGCGTCTTATCACACTTATCATAGCAGTGCACCTTGAGAGAGCAGCTTTGAGAGGTGAAATGTTCTGCAGCCTGAACAAATCCAGTTTTCAGCCTCTATGAGGTGGGGTGGAAAAAGAAACTCTGCCCTCATAGCAACCTGCTGAAACCCTCAGGTACTGTCCCACATTTGGAAATGACTGTACAGAATAAGTGAAGCTGTCAGATGTTAAAAAGAATTATTTTAGATTTAAGTGCTCAAGGGAAGAGGCTCTTCTCACCCTCTTAATTTTAATATAAACATCTTAAAATGTGCCTAAAGAAACTGAAGTTATGAACTTATTTCTCTTGTTCTTGGTGTGGTAAATAAATCCTAAATCTAAATTTAAAAATCACTGACTTCTGGTGGTGTTGACTCCCTGAGTTCTTTGAAGTGTTGGTTGTAACCAGAGGGAACAATTTGGAAACTGATGGACTGTTGGTTTGTTCTCTTGTGGCAGCTCTCCTTTGTTGCCGTGCAAGATAATCAGCTTCTATCTTATCTTTGGGTGCCTGTACCTGGTTCAATTTACTTTGCCTTTGTATAAATTTGGTTTAATCAGCAATGATTGTTATTGAGTTTGTTAGAATCCCGAGTTGTTTACATAAGCTTGAACTGGCCAGTAGCTGGGATTTGGAGAACTGGTCTCTGGAAACAGGCAGACTCTTAGAAACATGGCTGCATGTGTGTGCCCACAGAGATAGGAAGTGAGGGTAGATAGAATATTCCAGTTGCTTGAATCAGGACTCACAGTAGTCAATTACTGAAGGCGATGCAGTGTTTACACCGTGCTCTTTACGTACATTACATTGTAAGGAAAAAGCATAATTCCACCTTAAAATCCCATTTTTGCCATGTTTCCAGATGTACTGCAAATGTACTTCCAAACCTGCTGTTTCATACTTGCTGTGTAAAATGTTGAGGAGGAAAAAAGATCCATAAACCAATTAGTGTGTGCATGTGATCACACATGACTTTTCTTTCAGACTGAAAAATGTTGCAAACTCAAGTGCTGTGGTTTTGAATGAATATTTGTATGTTTAGAGATTTTTGTGGCTTGAAATCAGACTTCTAGATTATTACTTCTGTTTTTTTAAAAAGAGACATAAATTCTCCAAAGTAAGCATGGCTTTTCAAAGTGGAAAGAAAGGAATATGACTTGATCACAGTCATATTCCTTTTGCTGCTGTCAATAGCAGGAAGACCCAGGTTTAGCTTTTTTTGTCTCATCAAGACTGAGGTAGTTTAGTTGCGGCCAATTTGCAGCAGAGCAGACACCTGTGCAACCTACCACTGTGTATCTATCAATGTGCTTGGGAAAGTTTTACCTGAGGGGAAAACGGGTTGGAAAGCTGACTTTAAGTATTCCTGGAGAGGAGGGAAGACCATTTGTCTGCCCCATGTAAGAAAGTGTGCTCATGTTTAGGAGCTGCTGCTGCAGAGGCACCCCTGTTTGCTGATCAGCCTGATCAGCACTTGGGCTCTTGGCAGATTTTTGGGTGCAGGTGAGACTGAGAAGTGGCTTAAGAGTTTTGTTATTCCCTCCTTACTCCCTGCATGCTGCAGTGCAGCCCCTTAGCTACGCTATTGCTAGAAGGTGCTTCTGTGGGACCATGTAATTGAAATAGTACTTTTTGGGTTGGCCAGTACAGAGCTTCCCACCCTTGCCCTGTTTCCCCATCTGTAACTTGTCATAAGCTTCATTTTTGCTGTGGGCTGTCTGGCTGTCTTGTGGCTCAAACCAAGCCAGGTTTGTGCCATGAAGAGCTCAAGTGTCAGTCTAGTTACAGATCAGAAGGGGTCCCCATTTCTCTCTCCCAGTGGGACAGTAGAAGTTCTTAGGTTTAAGAAATAAAATTGTGTAATTGACTAAAAAAATAATGAAAAAAGTCCACATTTACTTAGTAATTGACTGTCATCAGAAAGAAAAGCAGTATGAAAAAGCAAATCCTGTCAATGCCAACAATAGTAGCTAATGCCTGGAAGCCACTTTGATGAAATTACTGTCTTTGCATTATTTGTTGCATTCAGTGATTGCTGCATGAAAATTGTTGTGGAAATGTATTTTGATCGTTGAAAGGGAAGGAAGGTGAAAATCTAGGTATCTTCTAGTTAAAATGTATTTTGAAGACACCTCTAGTAATAACTGGGAAAATCCAATTTCTGTTCCGAAATGTGTAGTGGGATATGGTTGGCTACTTGAAAAAAAATTTCATTGGGTCAAGACTTTGTAGTTGTACTGAAGTTTAGGTTTTCTAAAAACCAATGGAAGCAGAAGACTGTAAACTGGCAAACACTAATACTTGGTGAAGACAGGTTGTGTGCAGTGGAGAAATAAAGAACTGTGAAATACACACACGGAAGTTATGCTTTTTTTTTTTCCATTTGGGCAGGCTTTCCTGGGATAGGCCTCTCTTTTCCCATTATCCTTCCAGTATGACATTTCAAGTCCTTCTCTCATGTTTGCTTTCCTCCAGGAAAAGGATTATCCTACCTTTAAAAGTTGCACATGAATGATCTTAAAAAAAAAAAAACCAGTAAGTGCAGTATTCACATTTCTGTGTCTCTGTCAAATGGTTGGTTGGGCAATTCTGGCACACTTCCTTGCCCTGGCTCCTCAAGTGCCAGGGAAAAAACATGCAAGGCTGTGTAGATAGGCCTCTTTCAAAACTTCCATTGCAGCTGAATCAAGGCTAGAGTTGAGATTCGATTGCAGTGAACTAATTAGGCTGAGCTCCAAATGCTTGAGCGCTGGATGTGTTACAAACAATGGTGCCAACATATGCTGCAGGGAACTATGCACAGGCACAGTGCTTAGCTGACTTCAAGCTTGGCCCTACCTCATTAATTTGGTGTGTCAATAGATTGTTTAGTGTGCATTAGTGGCTGAGCACAAAAGCTGTGAACGCTTGCTCATTCAGTTCCAGATGGAAAATGGCATCTTGTTGGGGGCAAGGTGTTTTCTGCCTGCCAAGGAGAGGTCCAACATGTTTCAAATGTCTTGGGGAGCTGCCAGATGCAAATAAACCTGGTGGGGAGGCTGAGTTACAGCAGAATGCCTAGACTGGTGAGTTTTTAGGTGGGGTACTAAGCCTTCTCGTGCAGTCATGCTTCATCTGGCATAATGGGAAAACCATTATAATACCAGTCGTGGTAATCAGAGAGCTCAGGCATTTGCAAGGCTCTGCTGCAGGAGTAGATGATGTGTGGAGTTTTTACCTCCTGCCAGGAAGATATGTATGTGCGAGTGTATTTGTATCTTTATAAATAAAATCAGTAGGAGTATTCAATGCTGTAGTAATCAAATTTAATATTGGTTTTATTGTATGTTTTTAGATAGTTGTTTTTTTTTTTAAATAGAAAATTCTAAAGCTGCTCTCAATGAAGAGTTTTCTCTGGCTTCCAGGCTGTGCTTACCTGGAGGACTAGAAGTGCTTGGTGTGACCTTTTCCTTTGTCTGACATGACCAATTTTTGAGGGTATATGAACCGTTTTCTTCTTTTTTTTCCTACTTTGTGGTACAGAATAGTAAAATAATGGCTATTTTCTATGTTCAAGGAGCTGTAAGCAGTTGCACACTGTGCCTAAGTGTATAAGTATAGTGTAAGTAGTTTATAAAGTAAAGTAAAATCTCAAGTATTTTAGTAAAATATCAAAAACCAACACCAAAACCCAATCAGAGTCCCCAAAACAACAGCAAAACTCCACAAAACCCAAAAATACTGTCTCACATTTCCTCAATGGTAGTTTCCTTCCTTAACAACCACATTTTATAACAGAAAATGTGACACCTGGAAACATTACAATAAAACACAGGCACAGGGGAAGCTAATGTTTTATTAAAGCTTAGTACAACCACCATGGCAAAAGCCAGTTGTTTTTTTCTCTGAACTGCTTTGGTGTCACAATTTCAAGTTGTGCAAGGTAGTGAACATACATTTGCTCAAAACTGACTGATTCCTTTTTGAGTTTAAGAAAAATATATCTAGTACTTTTTGCAAGGAATACATCAAGCACCAAGTCTGCTTGATTCCTCTTGGAATTTTATCATTTTAAAAGCGATAAACTGCCAAAAATAGGAAATTATACTGCAGGTTGTTAGGTGGCCTTTAGCTATTCCTAGCAAAGTGCCCAGTGTAGGTATTTTTATTTTATCTCATATGTTCTTCATAATCTCTGTGATGATTTAATATTTTATGAAAAATATCAACCAAAGTCAAAATAAACCTAGGACAGGGCTTCGTGTTCCTTTTAAGTTTCTTCTGCAAATATTGATGTGGATCTTTGAATTTCATATTAAAGCTTGCACTAGGAACATACATCCCACATATGTTTGCTAATGCCAGTGGACTTAGGAGGCCTCATTTGACAACACAGTTTTGTCCCATTTGTAATAGAAAACTGAATTTTTTACTCTTAACTATAAAATCCCTCTTTGCCTTCTGCTACGGTTATTTAAAAAGTAAATGCTTTGTCATATAACTACACTAGTATTTACTTCAAATGAGAAATACACTGTTTTCAGAGAACTAAGATTATAGCGTAGTAGAAAATATCTTTGTTTATCCTAACAAATTGTGCTCTTGATCATAATCTATTAATTTTACTCTTACCCCAGAAATAGAACATAAATTTTCTTTTACAATAATAGAAAATATAATACATTTGTTGGAGTAATATTTGGTTTGATTCTTAAGAAGTTATCATCGTGTGTTTAACTTAACTACGTGAACAGCTATTTGTGTCCTAGTGGGAGAAATTAGTAAAGGTAAAAGGTAAGGATCAACTAATAAAGGGAAAAACTTGCATATGCTCATCTCCAAAATTAGGGCAATTAAAACTATCTGCTAGGCATTGTGCACCAGATCTGTAGAAATATTTTAAAATTGTTTTATTTATAGTAAGGCTTTTTTTTTAAACACTAAGCATCTTACAGCGCTAATTCTGTATGAACATTTACTTTGTCCAGGTGATTGTTGTCTCTTGTCTGTAGTAAATATGTTACATCACATACCATTTGTATGCAGGATTTTTACCATCTCACCAGTAGTTTTGTTGTAGATTTCTAACAATTAGTGGTCTTCCCTCCGTCCCTCCTTATGTGTTTTAGACTGGGCAAGAGCACAGGCTTATCCCCTCTGTTTAGACCAGAGTGTGGTCACCCTTGCAATAAGCTGCTTACTGTCAGACAGCTGAAACTGACACAAGGAGGCTGGGCAGGCTTGGATGTGTGGAAATTCAGTGCTCAGAAGTTGCTGGTTTCCTCTGCAAACCTACAATGAATTCCTGAAACCTCAGGGATACTTTTAAATTATTTCAATTTTTACAATATTTTCCCATTGCAGTGCCAATATTGCATACTTTATACGAGTTGGATAGTACAGAAAATTGGGTTGTGGTTTGAGGACAGAATGTAAATCACCCACCAGGTAATTTCCTTGGATTCTCTCCAAAGACACCAGGGGTAATAGCAGAGGCAAGGATTACAGAGTTCTTGCTCATTCCTTGTACGACGAAGGCTGAGGTCCTTGTAGTGAATGTATTTTCTTTCTGCAGAGTGAGGAATTGCCTTCAAAGATTGTGTTTGTTCCTGCAGCAGCTGTCCCCTTCCCCATGTCATCTAAAAATGAGCTGGAATTGGCTAGAGTCTTCTTTTTCACAATAAGCTGCAGGGCACCACAGTCGAAGGTGCCTCATCTCTTGTACAGATGTTGACAAGCAGAGCAAAGGAGAATGAAGGCAGGAAATGGTTTCTGCTGCTAATCTCATTCTTACACCCTTCAAATGCCTGTGCCCAATTATTTGTGCAGGGCAGTGGAGATAGGGGAAGAGACAAGAGCAAAGCTTTTCCATCCTGTGGCTTCAAGAAGTAGAGAATGTGCTGTGCTGACTCTGTTAAGAATCAGTGGTGTTTGTATTCTGTACAGTGGCTTTATCTGATCTTTACAAACTTCAGCAAATAAGGCCCTATTTTTTTCCCCCTGATATTAATCCTAGATGGATCCAGCAGAGGCTATTTGTTTTTCACCCCTGTCGTAGAGGACATTAAAATGTGGTCAAACCTGACAATGAGTAAATAACTAAACATGTATTGCTTTACTGTAGTGTGACTAAACTTCATGTGATTGTATGCTGTTATCTTAGCCGTGACCCAGAAAGTATTGATAATTGGTTATCTCAGCACTTCACACAAAATAAAGCTGCTCACTTGATGTTTTCTGTGTCAACAGGTCATCCAGCACCCTAGCACTAAGCTGTCTGAGCATCCTGTTTCAACAGCATGTAAAGTATGACAGGCATGGGCATCTAAGTGTTATCCAGTCATGCCAATTGCATGTCTTCATAGCTCTGTTCATTCAAGACAGCTCTTTGTGGATTTTATTTAATTTTATGAGGTGATCCTTTTTGGGCAACTACACATTTGAACCACAGAAATGAGAAAAAAGCTACAAGAGTGAGGGAGAAAACAGACCTTTGAAATCCTGCAGGTTTTGCAGCACATGCAAGGGTGTAGGTGTACTGTGTTAATGCTGACCCTTCTTGGGTGTCTGAATTGCTTATTGCACTCTGGTTTTCAAGCACTGGGGTTATCTCTTGATTACTTCTGTGGCATTCTTTTGTTGTGTGGCTTTAATAGGAAACATTACGCACACATCAAATCTCAGTGTAAGTGAAATACAGAACGTGAACTGACGGTGAAAATGTGATGTACTATGAGAATAGCCTAATCTCTAGAAATTTTCAGTGGATTCTATCTGTAGGAGTAAAGGGCCACCTGCTTATACCTCTTACATGAAAGAGTGGAGGTAACATTCAAGCAGGTTTTGATACTAGCTATTAGCCTCTGCTGAGACTGCCTGCTTTTTCTGAGGGAAGTTTTCTGTCAGAAGCCTTTCTCTTGAAAGAAACAGTGCTTGTTTCAGGAAACCTGTATATGTTCTGTGTTTGTTGTTACTGAAATAACATATGCAAAATGCTGCGGGATTCTTTTCTTGAGGAATTTTGCTGGAAATTACTTGGTAAGTAATCAAATTGTTTCTAAGTACTTTGAGGAAATTGGTCTGTTTGTTTATACAGTGTGTGCTAGCAGTCAGTGTGAACTGTGGTCAAAACCAAAGCCATGTGTATTTTTAGTTTCCTTCTTCTCCCTGTAACAAATGCAATCTGATGATGCTTCTGTCTGATTGCTGAAGTGCTGTGTTTTCATTGGAATTGCAGTCTCTCTCCACCCCCCTCACACACCACATCTGATAGTTCAAAGCAGACTTCATTGTCACTAATTTTTTCATATGGTGCCTCTTTTTGCCTGCTCCCCACCCTCCCTGTGTCTCAGGCATTTTGGTGTGTAGAAGAGACTTTGTGTTCTGTTGAATTTTAGTGGCTGTGAAATACCACAGCCATGGGAAACTTGTGCAAGTTTCAGAAAGGAACTGAAGGCAGGAATTAACTCAATTGCAACAAAGCCTCCCATAGGCAGCAATTGACTAACCAGAATAAAATTTAGCTTTGCCACTGACATTAGCACTTACCTTGGTAAAATAAAACCTTGGATTCTAGAGCATGTCTTTTAAAAGTTACTTAGAAATTGAACTGTGCTTTGACTAAGTGGTTTTCCTATATAGTTAGGATATGGTAATGAAAGAAGTTTCTTCACTTTTCCATATCTTGTGATAAATGTAGGGAAGAATGAAATGGTTTTTTACAGGATGTTTTGTAGGAACAACACTGCTATTGCAATTCAAGGAAGATCAATAGTCATGGGAAAGCCGTGCAATGTGTGCTTTCTTTCCCAAAGTGTAAAGTGACTGCTTTATAGTAATGAGCTGAAATAAGTTGGAATTCATGGAATGAAATGGAGGAAAATAGCCTAGACAGTAAGGAAGAAAGACCACCTGTAAATTTTCTTCTTCCTCACAACTCGTCTAGGTCAGTGTTACTGGCTGCCTTGTATCATTTTATACAGAGGAGTGGACCAGATGAGCTCCATCAACATCCCACGGACCTGAATGAAACCATGAGATTTACTGGCTGCAACCTTCTCTGCACTTACCTCTACTGAATTTGATAATAATCCAGATAGTTTTTAAGGATGCATCTCCGCTGCTGTCCTAAACCTAGATGTGGATTACAACTAAGATGTGCCTGCTAGATCAGCCTGAATAAAGCTGTGCTAAGCATGGAGGTGGAGGGAATGCATGTGCAAACCCTGCACTTTCACCAGCTGATGGAGTGTGAGCCGGTTCTGGCCCAAAAGTTCGGTAGCTGCAGCAGGGCAGGGTTGTGCCTGTGCTGGCACAGGGCTCGTGGGCACAAGTGGGTACCAACAATCCTGGCTGGCATTGGTACCAAGGCTGTGACTCCACCTAACTGGGTAGAGACACTGCTACATGTTCTTCTAGAGCAGGGATCCTCATGCTTTGTGCATCCTTACATCCTCTAGTACTCTGGAGTGTTTATAGCCTCTAGGATGAAGTGACAATGCAGTAGGTAGCCAGTCTGTGCTTCTGAGTTTAGCCCTGGTGCTGCTCTGGTGCCTCAGAGCGCTTTGCTTTCTTGCTTTCAGCACCCTGGGATGTTTGTGAGTGCAGTGGCATCAGGGGCTGGCTGACAGCTCTATCATAAATAAGATTTTTAGCCTTCTTACCCCTTGAGTCACAAGTTCAGTGGAAGTTGGAGGCTGTTTGTCCTAGATGTGGTAAATAACACAATCTGACTGCCCTCTCCTCTGGCATCCATGTCTAAAGCTGTTATCAGCACTGCTGTGGCATGTTTGATTTAGGGGCGAATTGGCACCTCTCTGACAAGTGCTGGAATGTCCCAGTCTGTCCTTGGGGTGTTGTTGGCATCTTTCACACCAATAAACCCCCATCAACAGTCGTGATCGTGGGCAAACACCAGCCAAGTGCACAAAAGCACTTATCGCCTGCTAGGCTGTGCATTCATAAAAAGCAAAGCCATAAAAACCTCCAGTGGCTGGCAATTCCAGAGCTTTCTGTTAGACTTGAAAAGAAGCCCTGAAGAACATAGGCTTCTTATCAATTTTAATTGCAGGGCAGTGGAGGGCTGCCGTTTGTTTAACGTCATTTGATGTTAGCAACTCTGACGCTGTGTTGCAGAGATGTTTCTGGCCAGCAGCATTCTGCTGAATGCAAAATTAAATTCAGCAGAAATCCTGTGTTTTCAGGAAGAGCGTGGGTTGAACAATTGAATCCTACAAGTAAAGAAATGCAAAATGGGATGTTGAGAACAGATTGACTGGAGGTGCATAGGGCAATGTGAAGATGTTAAATTTTAGAAAGTTGAGGTTTAAAAGTATAGATGCTGCTATATTGTAATTGCTTTTCATTGCTGTTGAAACTAAGTTCTGTATTACCTAGTCATTTTAGATTGCCTTTTTAAATGTTGCAGTTGTGCTTATGCATTTATACTGAAAACAGAAAAACTTCCGGGTTAATGTTCACTGAATGGCCCTGTATTGCTGGCACACACTATTAGCCAAAATTCATGCCACCTTTAGGGAACTGGGCCAGACACAAATTAACTTTGAACAGTTGCATCAGCATTTGTATATGGCTTTGCCTGTGAGATTTTGGTTTTGAAATCAGCTTGCTGGATTTGAGCTGTTGTCATATTCCAGGAGGGCCTACACCTGGATCAGTAGAAACTGGTAGATGTGCAGGTTTTGGAAATGCCAAGCACGCATTTTAAATGCAATTAAAAATGCATCTGAACCACTTTTAAACAAAAGAGCATAAGAAAACTCCTTGAAAATTAATCTGAAACCACAACTTTAAACCAAGAAGCAGATATTTAAAAAATGTGTATTTTATGGCAGCTGACAGGGAGCAGATTGACAGCAGTCAGTTAATCCGGAGTAGCTGCAATGGAAACTGCTTCTCTGACCTCAGGTCTACTCCTTAAGTAGCAGATGTATCCCATCTGTCTCTGCTGTGGTTTTCACACACAGCTAAGGAAGAGATGTTGGAATGTCCCTGGCTGACTTGGAATGAGACCTGAATTCACTTGCTTTCTGTAGCAGTTTTGAAAGTCTTTAAATGAGACTCGACCAGAAATAACCAATTCTAGGAGGGTGATTGTGGCTGTTTGCATTTAATGCTTCATCTATTTGTTGAGATGGTCAAGGAAGCCCTTTGTTTTGATGGGTAATTTGTTGGCAGCTGTCTATTCCCAAAGAAATTGGGCAAGGGGAACAAAAATAATATGCAGGACAGTCCTGGTGACTGATAATAAGGACATCCTTATTTTGGTGCCCCTCAAGTACAGGTAGAGAACTGATACCATTGCCTCCTACACTTCTGGTTGATGAAGTAGCAAAGAAATAACAATGTCTTAATTTTTCTTATGGTTGTGTATGTATCTGTCTTCATTTGAAAGTCTTTTTCCTTCAGCATTTTTATTTCTTTGTTTCTGAACTTCTTTGGACTCTTGGGAGAGCAGTTGTGTATTAGATTAGGAAAAGCAGTAATGAGAAGCTAGAGCAGTTGTTTACTTTCTGTGTTGAAGTGTATCCACACTTGAAGTGGAAGGAAACTGCTTTTCCTTGTTGCCAGTTGCCAGGATTTGTGTTGGTTTTGTTTTTATTTTTTTATTTCTTTTTCCTCCTGCATGAGGAATTTCATAGCTGAGACTGCTTTGACTTATGAAATGCTGAGCTATTGATGTGTCTATAGTTAATTTATGGAGAGGAGCACTCCTGCTGGAATAATGCATAGCAAAGCTATGACTGGCTGATTGCTTCTGTGTGATGAAACAGAAGCAGGAGCTGGAATCAGTTGGTTTTCAAGTGATCACCAGTTCAAGTCTTTTAATTCAGAGTATCCTGGCAGTGTTACCATGCTGCTGCCTTTTGCTTAGATGAATGGGAGGTGTGTATTTTTTCACTTCTCACCTTGATTTATCTTGATGTTTCCTCATATTTGTTAGCTTTTGTTTTTCTCATGAAATAGGAAATGTTTACCTTTCAAGAAAAAAAAGTCTTTCTAAGCATTCACAATTCCAGCTAGGGAATGGGTTTGCAGTTTTGTCTGCAGCTAGCAGTTCCTGTTACTCATGAAACAGGAGTGGCCTTTTAATAAAGGTGCCAGATCTCTGCTGTGCAATTACCATAAAATAACCAGTGCAGCAATTCTGTATTGTGAGCAGCATGACAACCAAATGCTTTTTGAATTGCTTGTAAGCTCTGGTGAGGAAATAAATTCTGAAGAGCAAACTTTATAGGTTAATGCGTGCCCTGTTTCTAGATTGGAAAAATCTCTCCTTAACCCGGTGTGTAATACAAATGCATCTACATACTCAGCCTTGTTAGCCAGGAGACTTGTTGGGAGTTATAAGAAGTATTGTCTTGGTTTGACAAGACAGGAGTCTGTTAAGGAAGGCAAGAGCTTTTGGTGAAATGGAAAAGGTAAACCCCCTCCCTCCGAATTACCACAATTTCGAAATTAAAAGGCTCTTACTCAAAGATATGGGAATAGGAATAACAGTTCTTTACTACGAAAAACTGAAAAAAAATACAAATACAATTAGTACAAACAGAACCACTGATAGAGTCAGGAACCTGGTACCCTGAGGAGTCAGGGTGTTGACAACAGTCCAGTTAAATGGTAGCTGCAGTCCTCCTGGAGGAGCAGATAAAGTCTTGTTGAAGAGGTGATCCTATAGAAAGGTGTAGGTTTCCTCTGGTGAAATGTCTAGTGCTGGCGGAGATGGGCCTGGTCTTCCTCTGGGAATCCAGTGGAGAACAGGTGGCTCCTCTTGGAGAAGAGGCTGTCTGGTGTCCCAGAAAATGCTGAATTTGTGCTTTTAGGGGTGCTTGGCTGCTCCCTCTGGGCCGAGCATCTCCCAATGGAATGAGGTAATTGTATCAGTCATGCAGTGAGTCCTTCAATGGCCCATTAACAGGAGATACCTCCCCGGAGGGAGACATTGTTCTTGGAAGAGATAAGGAAAACTGTCCAACTGACAGAAGATATCTGTCCCACCTTTAACAGATGGCAAATAGAATACGTGCCTATCTTAGGAGCCAGGACAAGTATGAACTCTGGTGAAGGTATGGTGCACATAGCTATGAATACCTATTTTGAATAATTGGGTGAACATTGGCACCTATTGAAAGGCACCAGCTCTGTCAGGCCTGCAATTATATTAGATGTTCTGTAATCTGCTTTGAGTACAGCTGATCTTTTAAATAATTTTACTGGCAGATTGCCTTTTTTTGTGTGTGTGCAATGCTTAACCAAAACCCCACACTGCTACGTATGGTGGAGGTTACTAGGTACTAGGGCAATGCAAACAATAAATAATAGGGATCATGCTGGAGTCTTCTGATGAGGTGTAACATCAGACAGCCTCCACAGTAATTGTTCTTTTTTTGCTGGTCTCAAGCAGAACTGTCTTTAAGGGTGGGACACATCTTTTTAAAACAGTGCAGTGCATGGAATGAGAGGTGTCATAAGCAACTAAAAGGCATTAGTGGTGGATGAAAGGAACCTTGTTTGGAGCCAGCCCAATGAGTTGCAGCCTGTGTCCTGGGGAATGTAGAGCCCTGCAGCCCAGCCACCAGGATGGGGCTTCTGAGAAACTCAGTTTCTGAGGCCTTCCAGGGAGTTATGTGGGACAATCTGTTTTTCTTTCAGAGATTTTTTTTCTTTTTATGTTAATTTGTATTTTAGTTTTAATTCTTGGTTGGTGGAAGTCTTGCTGATTTCAGTGTAATACAATATTTGAAATGCTGAGTATTTAAAAAAAAAAAGAGTAATAAAAAACTTGCTGTATAAGAGTTCATTCACAGAGTACTCAAGCATACTTTTTTCTCTGATGAGATGCCTCTCATTTGTTTTTTGTCATCTTGACCTGTGAGTCAAGGGCCTGCCAAGTGCATGTTTGCTCTGATTGTTAGGAAAAAACAGGAGGAGATAGAAAGCCGAGGAGAAATACAGAGTGAAGAAGGGGCAGAGGTTTGTGTAGTACCAGCTAAAGCAGAGAAGTTGAACAGATAAGTTATCAGTGTGGTGGTGAAATTAACCCAACAGATAAGTTATTAATGAAGAGCACTCCAAGCTCTCAAAACATTGTTGGCCAGATAACTGCAGTAACACACTGGGAAGCGCTTGTTTATTGTTCTTCCTTTACCATCCCTGTACGTGTTTCCACAGCATAGAAAGTCTCCAGTGTGTGATTAGAGGCTGAGGCAGGAGTGGAAAAGCTTGGAAAGCCTCCTCAGTGTTTGCTGAATGGGGCTACCACGCCTAAAGACTGCTGTCTGCATTCTTTTATAATCCTCTGGCTCCTGAGCCATTTAAAAGCTGTGATTTCAGGTATGTGAAAAAGGCTTTTATGAATCTACTACTATGTGGTTTTCAGGCAGCTGGTGGGAACCATCTCTCTGGTAAGGCTAAAGTTTCAGTAAATAAGAGGCCCCAAAAATCAAACTAACTCCTCCTCCAAGAAAAATATTCTGCCACGGTTGACCTTAAAGAAGCCCAGAACCCATCATTAATTTTTGCCTGTACATTCTCTCACATCTCTTTAAGACATCCCTCCCCCTATATTAGAGTGACTGTTTATTTATTTGCTGGTGACTGGACATTGTGTGTGTCCTGTGTGCTCAGAATGGCACGTGGCTAGCTTTTTACCAGCTGGCAGAGGGTTTTCTTAACTCAGCTTGAATTCAGTGCTGTAAATTTCTGTGCTGCCTGGCAGATCGATTTGCATATGCATGAAATTGCAGTGAAACTCTTAATTAGGTTGATCATCACCTCCCATTACACAAAGCATCCTAAGCTTAAGTTTGCTGTCTGCATCACTACGCCTCAGCTCCTCCTGTAAACAGTGTTTGAGTCTCTGTGTGAACCTGTTCTTTGCTTTCTTTGAAAGAAAGTGCCCAGAAACAGACGAAAGCCATGTGTTTCCTTTTGGGTCAAACTAAAAATTTGGCTTGGAACCCAATATGTATATAAAGTACTATTATATTAGGGATATTTTCCAAATTTTTTTACATGAGAATGCATCAGCTGAGGCAAAGGTCAGATCCTTTGTGGTGCCTGATGCAAAGAATGGCTAGGGGTTTGCTTTTTGGTGTGCTTTTGTGTCAACAAAGCTTAGGTAGTGATAACAAATGAGCTTAAAGTCGTAGTTGTACTTTTGTATCTAGAATATAAATAATACATTGTGTGTACTGGACAGATTTTCTAATTGAATTTTATAAACTGTGGGTGACATTTTCATTGCTGCTTAGACAATGCAGTTCTGCTGGCAATTAAAGATATCCGTGCACTTAGGAGTCTGGGGAAAAAACCCATCCTGAACAACTTAAAGCCAAAATACTAAAGAGGAAAAAAAAAAAGGCATGAAATAAGCTAAACCCCTAAAATCCTTACCTTAGTATTCACTGCTCAGTATTAAAGCTAATACAGAAAAGTAACTAAATGTTTTAGTTATTAATGGCTTCTCTAGTGCATATACTAAATATCTAGAAGGTTCTGATTTTGCCACATAGTGATTTTTCTTGCTAAGCTGCCCTGAGACAGAAATCATTCATGTTGCTGACTTAAATCTTGACAGCTAAAACACTGGTTACCTGTCATTGCATAATCTTCAGGTATAATTTATTTTTCCCATTTGCTTGGGATGATGGGAAACACTTATGTTTAAATCTAATTTCAGAGTGTACAGTAGTTGAGGTGACAAAGTTGGAGGAAGGAAAAAAAAAAAACCTTACGTTAAAATAACCTAGGCTGAGTGGCTATGATTTGGTATTCTTCAGGTATTTAGAATCAGAACATCCTATTGTGGCTCTTGTAAAGACAGTCTTGCTGATGGTGAAAACTGTCTCAAAATGTTATATTTTTAAAAAAACTATTTTTCTAGAAAAACATAAAACCATAGCCAGAAAAACTAAATCATATTTTGCCTACCTTTTAAAATCTATTTTCAGCATCCATTTTTCTTTTAGGAGAAGGTACATTGGGAGAAAAAAGGAAAAGCAAGTAGAAATTCTGGCAGCCTTTGTCTTGTGATGAGACCTTCTAGAGCAATCTGTTTAAGCAATTGGGAAGTGAAATCATCCTTAGGTAGCTTGTACATACTTGTGTTCATCTCTTTGAAGAGCTTTGGTTATGCATTCAAATTCAACCCTTGTATCTTTCAGATCATGAACAAAAAAAATAAACCAAAAAACCCCAATCCTCAAGAAAGACAAAAAACTATAGAAGGACTTTTTCTAGGTTTTTTTTTTTTAATATATTTGGAATGTTTTTGAGGGGAGGTCACAGATAGTAAATTCTTCTTGAGACAAGTGGGATGTTAAATGTTTTCTTCCCAAGGCTATCTTAGTGTTCAAGTCCTTTGTTATGTATTTTGCTCTGTGATGCCTAGAAGAGGACCTGATGACACAGAAATCCCACCAATACCTAGCAAATAGCATGGTCTTGCTTTGCAATCCCCTATCTCCTTTTTTTTTTTTTTTTGCAGTTGTTTCTTTTCTTAGGCTCCTGAGTTCCTCAAAGGGGAGCATATCTTTATCGTAATAATTTATCATAATTTATAAGTGTCTTTTCAAATTACAGCAACAATGAGATGGTGTTTTAGGAAAGCAGCTATATGAGAAATGGGTGAACTGTCCTTCAAAGATGCTCTGCTTTTCTCTGCTTGGTTTGGGATACCTGTTGTTCAGAATAACCTGTTGGTAACACCTTTTGTTTAACAAGTGTTAGTCAGAAATGACAACAAAGAGTAGCCTTCATTATGCATCTGTCATTGTGTTAAACACAATATTCTAGGTATGAGTGAAGATTATAGATAGCAGTCACACACTGAAAATAATTTCAGATGTCTTTTCTTCTGCTTTTTGCTGTGGTGGCTTCTAGGAACACTGATTGTTTGCACCCCTGGAGCTCTTTAAAAAGCCCACCAAAAAGCAAAGCAAAACTACCAAAAAGAAGCACAAAANNAAACAAAAAAAGAAAAAAAAAAAAAAAAAAAAAAAAAAAAAGAGGCAAAAGGTGTCTAAGAACACTTAGAGCTAGCTGCCATTTCTGGCAAGGGAGTCTGCATTAATAAGCTTGGCACACATAATTTTATGGGTGTATTTTATTGTTTCTACATGTGCATTTGATTACCCAGAAGACCTCTAGTTTCCTGTCCTCTCAAGGTGGAAAACCACAACAGTTACAACCATCAGTGTAATCGGACATGCAAACAGTGACCTTGAACGCCTTGGACCTGCTTCCTTGCTTAATTTGGGAGCTGCTGGTAAAAAGCCATTCAGACAAAACAGAAATTTGTAAGCGGCCTAGGGATCTGGGGGAAACAATGTTATGAGCTGCTCTTCACATGTTTACAGGTAATGAGTTAATGTTGCACATGCAGTGACGGAGGAACAAAGGCTGTTTGCGTCAGGAGCTCCCATGTTGGGTATTTATTTAAACCGTGTTGTGTATTTAAACCGTGTTGTGTATTTAAACCATGTTGTGTATTTATTTAAACCATGTTGTGTGTTGAAAAAGCTCAGTGTGTGAACAGCAGCACGTGGAGATGGGACATGGGATGGGCTGTCCCTCTGCTGTGTGCTCGTCAGGCTGGATTGTTGTCCAGCACTGTCAGCACACCTGGGAGGAAAAGACGTGTGCCACTCTGCAAATGGACATGCTCCTGTGTTACCCTGTGAGCTTGGAGGGTTCTTTTTTAGATCCTCTGCCCCTTAGCTCTCTGCCCTTTGCATCTGCAAAGCTCAGAGCCCACTGCAGCTGCCAGTGTGCTGTGGAGTGACCGTGGTGGCTGTCTGTGCCAGCCTGTGACCACGGTGTGTACCTGAGCCCATTCTTCCCTGAGCCACCATGTGCACAGTGATAAATTGCATAAAAGGGGAACTCACTTAGAGCCCATGAGTTCTTTGGTGTAGAATCAAAACTGCAATGAGGAGTGCTTGAGAGACTGAATAAACAGCAGTGCATCAAAGAGACAAAACTAGATTAATTTCTTTTCATTTCCCAAAAGTTGCATTAATTCCCCAGATATGCTGGCTGTTGTTTCCAGATACCAAACAATGATAATTTGTGAGGACCCCCTTGGACTTTTTATTTATTTAACATTATTTAACCCTTCTTGAAGATGACCTAACTCTAAAATATGCTGTTAGAGAGCTAATTAAAATTCAAGACAGACTGAAAACCTCCAAATATCCTCCTGTTAAATATTCTCTTCCTGAAAATTTCTGCTTCTCTTTTTTTTTTTTTTTTTAATTTTCATGGGCCATGAAAAATATTTTGAATTGGACATTTTTACATGTTTGCTTGATCCTTTTGCAGCAGTAACAGATCAGGAAAAAAAACATTTAGAGTGAGTTTAGAAGACTAGAAAATGGGTGAGGGGGAAAGGAACATTATCACCAACCTTTTCCCCCTAAAGTTGTGGCAGAGACAGAGTTTAGATTCCACAGTTTTTTGGGGGAAGCTGCTTGGGTAGGATTTGATCACAGTGTGTGGTGGAATATCTCAAAACATGACAGAGGCAGTCCCTGGAAGCCTGGAAACTGAACTACCCTTTAAGACCTTTAGGTAGCATCTGCTGCCAAAGGAGTGTGTGTTGGAACGTTTGTGACCTGACAGTAACCAGGCTGATCTTCTCCGGAAGAATAACTGGTAGTTAGGAAATTCTTGATGAAATTTTTTTAACCCCTGCACGTTACCTGACAAGTCTGTCCTGTTTGCTCTCAGGCACTTTGTGAGGCCTGCTGGTTAAAGCACATCGTATTGACTCTGGTTTATTTAGTCTGAAGTATGGTCTCATTTTTAAGTGTACTTTTATTTTTTGACTTTTTGTCTGCCCTCTTCAGTGTAGCAGCAATTGTGATGGGTTGCCATCAATAGATGATGTCTTTAAGAAAAATATCAAGCCACTTAATACATATTTTTTTTTTCTTTTCTGGTCCCTATGAGGACTGACAGAGACTGTTTCACATGGGAAGAACATGGGAAGACTATCACTTCCACACTATGTTTGTCTCGGGGTTGAGGACAGAAGTAAAAGAACCAGTGACTTCATTCTCATACTAAATCTAATGGACTCATTCATGCAGGGATTTCTCTCCTGGTGGAAATAAATTTCCTTTACCAATTCCCAAAATCTGTGGAAAAAGACTGTTAGGATTTTGTGGGACTTGACTGACATCGTCAGTCTTGCGCCCTGAATTCCTCCACATCTTTCATACTAAAAAAACCCGTTAAAATTTGTAAAATGCCAGCAGGGATCTTTTAGGAAGCCAGGCTTCTGGATTGGACTGATGACAAGTCACTCATGGTATTCCTCTAAATGTGTGATTTGAAGGGAGTAGCTGTTGTATCTTTTTTCCCTGATTTTTGGATTCACAGAGTTCTGTTCTGTACCATGTCACTCCAGAGATATGAAACAACAGGATTTAATTCTTTTAGAAGTGAGAAGATTAAGTGGGATTAGTTGGAGAAGGATGAGGAAGGGGCTGTCTGTCTTAGCATGGAAACTTTTTACCTCTCACTTAAATCTTCCTCTGAACTATATAAGACCAGACAAGGATGTTCGAGTCTATTCTGGGTCAAAGCCCAGGAAACTCGTGGATCTTTTTTGCTTGCATTTCTTTAGAAATTATGCTGTGAACTTTATATCCTGAAGAGTCAATTTCCAGATGGTTTCAGACAGATGAATTTTGTGATGCAAGGGATTTCCTTTTTCCTGACTGCTCCATTGTGGGCTTCTTGCCCTTGTGTCTGTGGCTTGGTGGATGTAGATTTTGCAGGTGAGCTTCCCGTGAAGTTGAATGAGTGCAGTCTGTGGCAATCTTAGCTACAGCAGGACACTGGAAATAGGGGTAGGACCCCTTGCGACTATTTCATCTGTAGTATAGAGAAATATCTCTGCTCTATTCTTTTGTTTTGGCTGTTTTGAAGATGGGTGTGACTTTTACCTTTTTCAGCTGTCAGGGGGACGCTTTACCTGAGTGACAAGTCACAGTGACATAGACCATCTCTCCCTCAGACACAACATGTCTGGTCCCATGTCCTGGTATAAGATGAGTTCTCTCAAGTCATCGCTAACTCAGTCTGGTTTTCTTTCTGGTAGTGCATCTCCTTGAACCTTGCATCCAAGCACAGAAGTCAGGGAGAGGTTGCTGGTAGATCCTGAGGCAAAGATGGCATTGGGTGCATTAGCTTATCTGTCTCTACACCATCAAATCCCCCACTGCACTGAGCAATAAGGCCTGTGTTTTCCTTTTTTAGTCTTTTGCTGCTGATGTAGCAGCAGAAGCTCTAGTAGATGCCCTTGGTACATCCAAATGCCAGCTCTAGCCAAGCTTTGGGAACCTGGTGTTTCCAAGCTGTCTCCTGTCCTGACCCTGTCTAGTTGCCAAGGCTGCTGATACCTAGGGTGTTGAGGGTGATATCATGTGGACAATGGACCCCAAGAAGTAAAACTTGAAGAAAGTTATGTGATTTCAAAGAATAAAATAATCCTATAGCTGCTAAAGGAAGTGTGTACCTGCATGTAGCTGTGCTGTGGTTTCCCATTCAGGCTCTGTGCAGCTCCACAAAGGAAGGTGTCTTTCACCTTCTAAGACCAGAGGTGTGTGGCTGAGAAAAGATAAATTTTGACTTGGGACACTGATCCCATACTGTAAGTTTTAACATAAATTTAGAGGTATACAGTAATTTCCTATAGAGGTTAATCTTTATCCATACCATTTGTTCAATCAAAGATTTTGATCCTGCTTTTCTTCTATCCTTAAACATGTAACAAATTTAGCTTTAAGCTTCATTCTGAGTGATGAGAAGGCAGTGGCTAATTGTTCTGTATTGGCACTACATGATGCAGTAGCAACTTAGAATGCTGAATTATCTTACACTGAAATGACTGCAAGTCACTATCTCTTTCTCTTTGTATGGTGTGCATTAATACCTGTGAATCTCTATCTGTACTGCTTTGGATTAAAGATGATTTTATTGCTGACTTGGGTAAAATACCTGCAGTGGAGCCACAGCTTTAGATTTTCTCCTTTGTTCCCCTTCCTCCAATGTAAAATTGGAAACCCAGAACTTCTGTCCTTTACTAGAAGTAAGACACCTTTGATATTTCACACTCACAGTTGGTTTCTTGTGTACCTGATATGGCTTTGAAGGTCTTGGCACTCTGGATGTCTTTGGGCTTGATCACTGCTTGAATGCTAATTTTCTCATTGCCAAGTTCCACACCTTGTTCAGTATTAACAAGGCCAGAAAGAAATACTGGAAGATTTGCCCATTATAACATCTGAAAGTTCACACAGGTTTGTAAGAAGCAAATGAAGCCTCAGCAGAGGTTAGCTGTCTTATAATAGATAATAATTAATTTATCTCCATTCAGAATGCTCCTGTGAGGCCTTGTCTTGCTGGAAAGGCTGGTGCAAAGGGATCTGTGTCTGTGCCCAGTGCAGTGGTGGGAGTCCTCATCTATGTGTAAGTAGAGAGCTCTGCTTACACAAAATCCTGAATCAAACAATGGGATTGTGTGCATAATTAATACCTCCTTGGTATTCAGGAAGTTAATGGAATAGAAACAGCTTCTTCAAAGAATGATGTATTTCAACCCTTTGTTAGCTAAATCTCAATGTATTTATAAAGAAAAAAATCACCTGGCTACAGTGCTACACACTTGGCTCTGATAGGAAACACTGATCTTCCCTAATGCTCTAGATTGTTACATGGGGTATTATCTCCCACACTGATTCTTATTTTCCTGGTATAAGATGCAAGGACTAATAGAGGGTTCTGGGTCCCTTTTGGCACATGAAACTTAGATAAGTTATTACCATTTTGTGTTTGAATTACTACTTTGTTTTATCTTTGATAAATGCACCTTGCTCTGCTTGTAAACATATATGCTGCTGCTATAAAGCACTTTTTTCCTTGTTTGTTTTTTTTTTATAGGATGATTTTGCCCTTTATCTATTCTGTTATCATTACCAGTGGTCTCCCTCTTGCAGTTGGTCTCAGGTAAAAGCTAGATGACTTCAGTTTTTAAGGCCTTCAGCTTACCCACTCTGTATAATTTTCTCAGTGTCATAAGGCCAACTTTGAGGGATTCTTATCAACTTCTGCCTTTTGCTTTCACTCCTTTGAGTGAAAATTATCAAGCAAATACTTCCTCCCCATGCTTAGAAGTGACTCTTTTGTAAGCCTCCTCAAGAAGATGAACTTTTCTTATTATTTAAGCAGCTATATAGCTTGTCATGGTAGGAAAGATGGATGTTAAAAATGAGGGTGAGAACCTTTGGCATGGCCAGAGCAGTTTCAGCGTTTGTCCCACATCCTCCATGCCCCTGCCCCTCAGGCAGGATGTCTCCCCTTTGGCAAGGTGTGGGATGCAGTGTAGCAGCCACAGAGGCTGTGAGCCCTCCATGGAGACTGTGAGGTCACCCTTGAGGTCAGCTTAAGATAAGAAAATGCTAAGTCATGAAGAAGCGGACCTAAATGGAAACCCCTCTTCCTTCTGTACCCCTGATAACTCTCTGTAAGACCATAGGTCACATTTGCCTCGACCTCTACCATTGGACAGTTTCCAAAACCTCCTAAGCCTTTATAAACCCCACTCCTGCACAGTAAAAGCAGGAGAGCTGTCCCTGACCCCTCTGCAGAACCTCTCGCAATAAAGACAGCTGCGGAACATCAGACAGGCTTCTCCTCCTCTCTCCTCCCTGCGTCTGCTGAAGGCACCCTAGCAAGCAAAGAGCTGATAATCACTAAAGAGCTGATATTCACAATTGAGCTGAAGGCGCTTGCTAAGGTAGCCTATGACTTGGGAGGTTGCCTGAAGCCCTGGAGAAGACATCTGCTATCCGGGACATTACGGCGATCCGGGATCCGACAGACCCCCACATCCCCGAGCCGTAAAATAAAAATGCAGGGGTTGCTCTCCCCATGTGGAGCCCTTCCCCAGAAGACAAGAGAACGCCAGGGATGCATATGGATTGGGTCAGGGTCTTTCTTGAGGGTGGTCCCAGTTTTTCAGGCCTTCCCTCTTGAGCTGGCTGACCAGCAGGGTGCTCAGCACTGGGCACCAGGGGAGGTGGCCAGCAGGCTGGTGGGTGTGCTGGGTTTGTTGGGATGCAGCAGCTTTGTCCCTTCTGCTCTGATAGCATCTGCAGTGTCTGTGCTGAGGCTTGGTGGTGGCTTTACTGGAGCTGGGGAATGGCTCAGAGGTGCTGACTTCTGTCTTTGCCCAGTGTGACTTACATGAGGCTGCTCTCCCCCTGCCTGCTGGCTTCCTCAGCGCAAAGAGCTGGCCCAGTGTGAAACTCACTCTTGGAAGTCAGATCCTTTGGGATCTATCTTCAGCTCTGCATCACACGTGCTACATGACCTTGTACAAGTCACTTAATCTCCCTGCAGTTCAGTTTTGTTTGCTGGCAAATGAAGACAATAATTGCTCCGTGGGTCACTGCAGTAGAAATTTGCATGGACTGAGGAAGTAGAAAGTAGCTGGCGTCCACTTTCTTTTTTCCTTTTCAGTGTTAACCTGACCAAAGCATGTGTGCTCTATGCCTGCAGACTTGCAGTACATAGCATGCAGTATGCTTTCAGTAAAGGTCAGTCTGGAAGAGCAAGGGAACTGGGAGATCTGAGAGAATACTGGCATGGAAGTTATGCAGAACTTTAATTGCTTGGTTTGTAACATAGTTTTGAAGTCTCAGACTTTATGCACGACAAGTTCATAGCTGGCAAATAAGAAGGTGGTGAAATTTCAGGAAAAAGCAGATTAAGAGAACTAGATACTGCTGAATTTTCTTTAAAACCTATTCTCAGAGAAGTTATGGATGGCCCATCCCTGGCAGTGTTCAAGGCCAGGTTGGATGGGGCTCTGACCAACCTGGTCTAGTGGGAGTTGTCCCTGCCTGTTCAGGGGTTTGGAATTGGTTGATCTTTAAGGTCCCTTCCAGCCCAAATGATTCTATGCTTCTGTGATCTGATTTGATGCTCTTTATCTCATTGCCTCACTTAAAAAAAATAAAAATTGAAAAGTTAGAGTCTTGTTTCTTTTTATCTCTTTATTAAGTTAGATCGCAAGTTCATTAATCAGCACATCTCCTTGGGTCCAAGTATATCTTCCTGCATATAGAGGAAGGCCAGTTTAATTTTTCAGCTGTGATCAGTGAAAGATTTTCTGAAGGGGTAGATTTAAGGCAGACACTTACATGTGAGGCCTGAAAGTGCCATTTCAGAATGCAGTAATTTTTAACCAGAATGTGTTGCTTTTTGAGCATGTGCTTTTTTAATGTTCTTGTATGGGAAACCATACCTAAGTTTCTTGAAAGGGCTTTGACACAACTAATTTTGGAAGTGTGTGAGTAATGACATGTAATGAAATATGTGCTCTACCCTCGTTCTGACCTTCTATTAATGGGAAATGTCTTCCTAAAATACACTGGAAATGTCTGCCTAAAATACTTTCTACAATGATTCGAAGTTTTTAAATCACAATGGAAGAAGCTTTTGAAAAGCTGTGCAGCTCTGTAACCATAAAAACTAGAAATACTGTCCTTGGAAAAATTTAAAAAATAAATGTCTCTTGAAGTCATCACAACTTCTGACCAGATTTAGTTTTGTGTATTTGTTTATGTTCTTAACTAACTAACAAAATTAAATAAAGCTTTTACTCACTTTTAATAAAACAACTGTGCATTCTTAAATGCATCAGTAGCAACAGACCTGACTGGGGCTGGGATAGTGGTTGCCTTTGCTGGGGAATGGCATTGGCTGTGCCTCAGCTGTGCTGAGCCTTGCTGTTGCTTTGGGGCCATCTGCTGGAGTCATCCCTCAGAAGCCTCGGTTCTCCCTCACCTGTGTTTTTACCAGACAGACATAATTTGTTTCTCCAGTGACTCTTTTTTATCCCCTGACTCTTTTGAATGCTTGACTTGAGGCAGTTTCCATCCCCAGGTTGTTCCTGGGCTCCTGTGTCCTAACCGTGGTAGGGAGCAGCAGTAATTTATCTGACAACTTAACTTTTAGGTAAAGGAGTCGGTCTTAGGGAAAAATAAAAAAAAAACAACTAACAAAACCTTTCAAACAGGGAATTTTAATTGGTTAAAAAGGAGCCTGTTTCTGGAACTGTCTACTGTGGGTGTGATAATATTATTTTACCTTATGCTTAAGTGGCTGAGGTGAATGAGAAACATCTCTGCCAACTTGAGCAAAGAACAAAAGCTCCATAGATCACTTCTAAAAGTTCAGGGATTGTTGTTTCAGATAAAGAAGCTTCTCACTGTTCAGAATAATTGTGGTGGTTTTTGTTTGGGTTCTTTTGGTTTTGATTCTTGTGTTGAAGTCTATTATGAGGGAGTTCAGTGCTCAAACACAAATATTGTTTTTGCTGGTGTTCCCTACTTTTTATGGATCTGCAATACCAGATTTTTTGGAGCTCAAAATGTAGGTCTGGAGCCAGAGTCATACTAAAAATAATAATTTTTTATTAAAAATACTGTTCTCCCAGAAGTCTGTGTCAGAGATGGATGATGTGAAGATGCATCTTTCTTCCCAATTAAGAATTGATTAGGATATCTCAGAGTAGCATGACTTTATTTTGGTATTTGTTGAGCAGTAAGAAACAGTATATAAAATGAAATCTGGAAAACATTAGGTTTATAAATTAGTTGTCCTTAGATCCATTTATAAAATTTTATTTGAGACCAGTACTGCTAACTACCTTTTCAAAAAGTGATTGTTTTATGGGAAAAACACCTTGGTATTTACTTTTTTCCTTACTTTTTTTTTATGGTTGTGGCCCTTTGACCAGCAGATACTCAAAATGTGTGTCACCATCTACTGTATTTATCTAAGAAACATTACAAAATATAGACAATATCTAACAAACATAAAAGCAAGAGGATTTCACTGGTTCTGGGTTTCTGACATTCAGGGCTGTTTCAGGTGAAAGTCACAGGCAGCCTGCGTGGAGCAGGAATCTGCCCAGCAATTCCTTGGAGAAGGAAAAAAGGAGTACACAGATTAAGAAAGCTCCCTTCCACACATTTTTTTTACCCCTTTTAATTAAGCATATCCTGTCAGCTGGTCAAGAAATTAATTTGCTCCATCAGATTATGAAACAAATGTTATGTGCTGTGCACATTAGAGATACTTTGTTATTTTCCCCGTTCTGTTGCCAAAGACTTTCCAAGTAGAACGATGCTTTTGTTTGTACTGATGAAGGTGAAGCTGCAGAGAAAAGTGTTCTCCAATGGCACAGCTGCCCTTTCAATAATGGCTGTAATCAAACTGTGTCCTTCAGGCTTGTGCTGCACTGACTTTGGTGTTCCTCAGTCTTCTGCAGCTTTTGAAGTGCTTTGCATCTTTAAAAACACTATTGATCATTGCAGATTGGGTTTTAACATTGATAAACAGACAAAGTGACCCCTCTGACCCCCTCTGTCTCCAATTAGTCCTGAGGACTACAAGGAAATCAAGCATTTAAAAAAAAAAAAAGTCTTAATGGTCAGGCCTGAAACTACATAGGACTTAGCCTGTTCTGAAAAAAAAATTCCAATAAAAATGAAATTGTGTTTTAATCTGTGCAAGCCTATTTTTAGAGTAATTTGGAAATAAGTAGTAAATATTTATTTAAAGCTGCAGTTTTGAAAGGGAGGTAGTAAACTATTTTTATCCTTTGTCATTTTCTTTCATTTGTCTTGTGACTTGCAAGGTGACTAGTTATGTCCTCCATATGACAATTTTTGCCTGTTTTTAGTTATTGTGAAATTTGTCAGTTAGCATAGAATAAGGATCCTGAATCTTCCACTTGACTAACTTTGTAGTTTATAAATTCGCTAGGGATTGATTGGTCAGTAACAATTAGTATCTGTAACTTGAACTACATGTTCAAAAGGGATCAATGCTTTAAGTTAAAAATTTATTCAAAAGAATAATGGCTGTGTTCCTGGATGAAGAACACACCTGCAAATCTGTTCCTTACATTGAAGGATTTTATGGATGATTTGATGCATGGGAAGTGTAATGGTTTAATTATGATGCATTTTCAAAAGTGCCTTCAAAATTTTGGGCTGCTTTTAATAGCTTTTGTTATAGCTGTAGAAATCCTTGCTTTCTTAAAAAGCAAAGCAGAAAGTTCAGTGTTGTTGATGGGTGATTCTATGGTGTTTCTCTCTGCATCTTTCAGCTCTGCCTTTTCTCTCTCTGTGCAGTGCTCCCAGAATCTATGGGATTCTAAACAATAAATTCCCATGACTGAAAAGTCAGCTGCTGGAATTAATAGACCCCAGGAAACAAATGACTACCACAGGGTTTCTCACTGAACTTCGTGGTTGGCAGCCAGTTCTGTGTGTGGAATGACATGTGTCAGTGCAGTGTCACAGAGGGGGCTGAACTTGACCCCGTGGTTCTGTTAGGGTTTTGGATGCTGCTGGGATGTTGTTAATCCTCCTTTAAAATGACTGGTGGTTCAGGGCCAGGAGTAGTATCTTGGAGAATGATTTTACCATGAAGTCATATGTTACTCGAATGGATGTTGTTAATATGTTGGCAGGTCGTATCAATACGTTTTAGACACATTCTAAACATACACTTGAAATGGCAGCTTAATCTCAATGGCACTGAACTTTGACAGAAAGTCATAGTTTGATATTTCCTGGTAGTTTAGCCATGAAATGTTGACTTCCAGAAGAGAACCCTTCCAGGTCTGCTTCTCATCAAGTCTTGCCCCCTCGTACTTAGCTTTATGTGTTACAAATTTAGGGTTATTATTATTCATTGTACAGCACCACATATAAAACTAAATACACACCTAGAAATATTGGGACTTTAGAAATGGATATGCAGAAAATATATGTATTATGGTTTAATGCCCTAAATTTTTCTGCTATTTATAAAGCCTCAAGAAGGTAGGATTCCTGAATTCTTTTGAGTCCTAAATTTGTGTAATTTAGTATTTTTTGATATCTTAATGTTGTAGATGTACATGCTTTCCTTCATGTAATTGAAACTATTTAATATTCAAGCTTTTATATATAAATCTTGGGCCTTGCAATGTTAACAATTAACTGAAATTTCATTTATTATTCAGGTCAATGTGCAAAACAATTATTTTGCCTCTTTCTGACTTCTATCACTGTTTTCAGAAATGCATTGCATGCTGTTAGCAAGCACTTGCTGCATATGGTTTGAATGCCCCAGTAAGGGCTGTAGCCTAAATAATTTTGTGTCTGTATTAACACTGGAATAGCACAGTGGGTGTGCTCTCAGGCACTGGACTTTTGCTTCCTCATGCTGTCAATTAAATGACATTTAATTGACATAAATGACATTTAAATGACATAAATGTCAATTAAATGCTCCTGCAATGATGTATCAGAAATATGGTACTATGGTAGCTTTCCCCTCCCAAGGCTGTGGGCTTCAGATGTGCCATAAAATGTTACCATCTCTCAAGTCTTTTTCACCAATGAATTTTGATAAGCCCTTGTTCTGGAAGTTACCTGACAGAGGTTTCACTGAGGTTTCACTGCAAGGTAAATAAGGTTTCTTTTTCCCCCAGCATCAAAAGACTATTCTCAGAAATGTTTGGATGCCTCCTGGCTTTTAGAGTTGGAAGTGTGTGGGCAGGTGAAAAGTAAAGTGCATGTCTGGCAGCTGGGGGCTGCTGTTACCCACAGCAGAGTTAGTTGTCCAATTAATAGTTGATTACATTTTTTTTAATGTTATATAGAGCCACTGTATTCCTGAGTGGGAGCCCTTCCTGTAAGGTTTGGTGTATGAAGCATCTGACATCTTTTATTTCTTTGTCTTAACTTCTCTTACAATGAACTTCTTTGCTTGTTGAGCGTTCAGCTTTGAAGTTCCATTCTGAAACATAAGTATTTTGGACACTAAACCACCTTGAAATGCCTCTTGGATGCAGGCTTCAGTACTGATTATAACTTTCTTGAACTTTCATTTTCTCTTAATGTTACCTTGTTTAATTCAGGGCAGGCAAGTTCAAATGATACAGCAGAATTTTTAGCCTTGTGATAGGCAATTAGAATTTCCACTAACAGCCAACTTGACTGCTGGAATAATAGAAATAATTATCCTTAAAATTTTCAGCCTGAAAAACTGTCTATTGTGTGGTGAGGGCACAAAGCTAAAGATCTTTGAGCATAGTGTGGATTTCACTTTGAAATTTTAATCTGTGTAGGCTTTTTTGAGGAAATGGAGTATTGAGCATTCCTGCATTTCATGGCATGCATTTATAGAGATTTTTGTATTTACAGAAAGGCTCTCTCACCATAAAATTAAAAGCTGCCTGTGGCTTTCTAGTCTCTCTTCGTTCTTTTCTTCCAGGGGCACTTGAACTTTCCATCATGCTTAAAGCAAACTGAGAAGTCAATATGCCATAGCTTTCAAGCATTACGTCGTTCCCTCAGCAAATACTTTCTCTACCCTGGAAATGGAAATATGTCTGTCTGCTGAATTCCTCTGCTTTCACCTTAGGAATGTTAACCTGTCATGTAGTTTCTCTTCCTTGTTTTTAGGCTCTAATACATGGAGGGTGCCATGTTTCTGCCCCCAGCACCCCTAGAAAAGTGCAGCCGAGAGCTGAACATGGAAAAGCTCAAAAGACGATGACAAGCCTGATTTCTGTGAAAGCATCTGTCAACTATACCTTTAAATAATTAAAGCAGAGGGTCATAATGGAAACCCTGGTGAGAGCACTTATCCAAGCTTCAGATCTTTCTCACGGTCTTCATCTTACTTGCCAGCACTGATGAAAGTGCCTTTCAGACGCATTGGTTTTAGCAGAAAAGAGCTCGAAAAGTCATTTGGGGGGATCAGGTGAGGAGGTAGGCCAGTTGCTCAGGTCTGGTATCACTTTTGTGGCATTTGCAATAAGTCACAATAAGTATCTGTCCAGGTCAGTAGCTCAAGGTACGATTGCTTCTTCCCCATTTGTACATTTATCTCTTTGTTGATTTTTAGTCCCTTTCACTGTTTCACTCTAATCACAATTGAAGAACTCAGGATGCTGTCAAAAAAATTAATATTGCTTCTCTGTCATGGAGGGGTTTTTAGAGAGCTAGAAATGTGGTTCTTTATGGAACATTTAGAACCATAGCCCTTATTCACTTGCCATACAATTAGCCTCCAGCTTCTCCTGCACTACTACATCAGCTGTACAAGATTGTGGCATAGTGCCTTTCTCCTTTGGTGTGGGGGCAATGTTTCCTTTCTTCTGCCTTGTTTTGCTTCTTTGGGGCAGGATATTTACTTACTTGGCCACCTGCAGTATCCAGAAGCTGCTCCCTAAACAAGAAGTCTGTGAGCTGAGAAGTTGATCAAGTGTGGTTTTCTGCAGCATTATAAGATGCATGTGCTCTCAAAGTCATGACTATGATCTTTAATGGGGGAAGCAAAGTGATTTGTAGCAGTGCTGCTGGGATGAAAGTAAATAAAAGGAAAAAAACCCCAAAAAAACAGGTAATACATAGAGCTCTTGAATTGCTTTGTCAGATGAAGCCAGAAAATAGTGTTCAACCAGTCCAAACAAGAGAAACCATTGGAAGTAAATACTGTTGCTTGTTTAAAGAAATAGTATGTATTTAAGGAAAGTAATTATTAAAAGCATTTATTTTTAAAAGGAGTATTTTATTTAGAAAGATTTATTTAATTTAGGTTTGATAACAGCAAAGCTGAGGAGTAGTCTAGTCTTGGCAATTTTTCAGAAGCTGCGTTTTATAGTCTGAGAACTTTTAGTAATTTTCTTTTAATATTTGGATACTAAATAATTTAAACTCTGCTTCCTTAAATCTGCTCTTATAAGAAAAGTGGGATAGTGGTGTAGTGAGTGCTCAGACCAACTGTGTAAAACAACTACAAAACAAATTTTACTTGTATTGTGGCACTCAATTTCTGGAACATTTTTCTTCTTCCCCTTTAAAAGAACATGTCTCCAGAACTGGCTGATAAAAAAATGACACATTTTGACCCTAGTTGAGCCTGACGTAAAGAAAACTGCGAAAACTCTCTTGATTTCTAGTGCTGGGTGATACCCTTACTGCACATGTGAACTCACCCCTTCCATGGCTGTTGTGTTGCTGTGTTGGGGTTTCATGTTAATGATGAGGCACGTTGGAAGCTTGTTGTGAACTATCTGGAGAGGGCTGATAAATTTTCTGCAGTCCAGTGGTTCACATCTCTTGGTCATGCACTTGTTTTAGATGTAGCATATTCATTTTCCACTTTATTACTCAGTACCTGTCATTTTTTTCCTGTTAATTCATGCTTGTTCTCAAAGGAACCAATACCACATTGCAGGATGCAATAACATTACTTTTTGTGAGTAGTTAACCTTTCCTCTTGAAGCATCTTGACGTCTGGTTTGCATTTCTACTGCAATCATAGTCTTTGCCAAGACCTTACAGGCCTTTCCTGCAATAATTCTGCTGCTGTATCCTAAATGACTCTTGATTCATTGTGTACTTTGTGCTTTGGTACACTGCCCATAATTTAAATCATTTTTACAGACTTTAATCTCCCAGAAGAGCCAGGTAAGTGTGGTAGAAGCCTTGCCTATTTAGCTGTATAGTTAACCTATTTTTTGTAGTATCAGACTACCCTGTGTTGTATGTGATCTTTCTTGTGCGATAAATCTGCTTTCCTACCCAGGGGCCGGAAGACAGCATTCCTTTGACAGGGAGTCGTGGAGCTGGTTAAAAATTATGCCATTGTTTCCTTCAGGAAGCACCTACTCTACTTTTCCTTACGAGCTGGAACAAATACATATTAACAGGAAGCTCCATCTGATAGAGCTAAGCTGAGACAAACAGAGCATTCGCACTTTGTCTGTTGAGGGGGTTTTGATGATAAGTGACAGCTGAGAACAGTGACCTGTCTGCAAGCTTGACCTGTGGGGGACATACCAGAGAGGAAGCGTGTGTTGGACAGGAAAATGTTGCAGCCAGTTACTGGAGGGGAGTCATGCTTCTCTGCATCAATGTGAGTGTACTTCACCTTCTGCTGGGCATCCTCCTGCCACAGAGGAGCTTGGAAGATGGGGAGGGGCTGTACCCCTCCTTCCTTCCCCTGCCTCAAAAACAAAGCAGAAGAGATGACAAATCCTTAGAAGAAAACCATGCAAAGAGCCTGCATGGCCGGAGATGTAAACCCCT
>VXAX01005444.1:715981-884346 GCA_013399835.1 Leptocoma aspasia | reverse complement strand
TTTTTTTTTTTTTTTTTTATATCGGCACTAAAGTACTTCTCTATGTATTTATTCTTTTTTAAACTTGTTTCATCTTCAGGTATGGTTTGTGTAGGTTGCTGGTCACTTAACTCCTTGCTACAGTGATTTTTCTCTTTATTTTGTGCTAATGCATGAACAGCTACTGTAGTTAATAAAATTAATGCATTATTAGAAATGTTAAGGTTGGCTTAAAGTATGGGCAAAGAGAAATTGAGTACAGGGCTCCTTCTTTCTAACCAGGTACCTACCCCAGACCATTCTCTTACAAACAAACTTTTTTTTTTTTAATGGAGTAAGTGATGGAGGTTCTCTGGTGTCCACCAGCTGGATAATTAAATGCTTATTTAGCTTTCTGTAAGTAGCCTGGCACTGTGCTCTGGTATTCCATAGTTATGACAGCGTTAGTGTTCTTTAAGTATTCAGTTCAGACTTGCTAAAGGGTTCAGCACAAGACCTACACATATGGGGTATTTACTTGCATGAATTTCATTAAGGATGACAGTTTTCTCTGCCTTGTGAAATCCTGCCTCTTTTTTAAAAAACAGCCCTGAGTTTCTCACCTTTAAAAGCACTGGCTGGTATTTGTACTTGACACTGTACCTTGATGATCCCATAAAATAAATTGCCATCCTGCATTAGATTGCTAGCAATGATGTTTATGTTCATAGACTTCTTTCTTCTCTTATTATCAGCTGTCCTTTGTTTTACAAGTTCTACCTCTTCCCCTTCCCTTACCTTTTCTTAGATTTTTTTTTTCTCAAGCAGTCCCAAAATACATTGAGTGAAAGAACAAAAACGTGGTGCCTTGCTGAAGTGAGAAATGACTTGATATGGGTTAGTTCTGCATGTTTTCTTGTTTGTACTGTGGAAATGATGATGTGGTACTGTGTGAGGAGGTCAGGGATTTATGTTGACTTGTACTAGTAAAAACATGTTGAAGTTTTTCATGAGGATTTTCCTGATATAAATTAAGTAAGGAGTCACTTTGCTGGCATGGAATGCAGCAGAATGTATGACAAAATGAAAGAGTCTTCAGTGTGTCTCTTAGCTGAAGTTGTCCATCCTCATTGCAATAACAGTATTTGTAACCTGGAAAGCTCCATGAAAATCTCCTTTTCTGATACCATTGACCTTTGAGTGCACAGGCCGAAAAGTGCCAGCAAGTATAAGCCATGGGGATGAAAGATGAAATAATGGTGCTGTCATATGTTTTAATGAACTAACGTGAACTGGATATGCAGCAGCATTATAGTTTGCAAATTATGATGATCAAGATAAGAATCTGCCCAAGTTTAATCTGCGCACTCATGTTGTTCATTCTCAATGTCATTCTTCCAGTTCTTGTAAAGCTCTATACTTAGAAGAAGTTAAAGTTTAAATTACTTAAGAAACGTGTCACAGTTAGAAGCTAAATGGCAAAAAAAAAAAGTTATTTACTCTGTAAAAAACCCACAAACTAACAAAATCCCACAGAACAAAACCACACCTGAGTTACAGGATAGATGACTGATCATGTAAGTGACTGAACAGAGCTGTGCATTCAAAGAATGACAATCTAGTTGTGTAAAACAAGGGCAGACAGAGATTGAAGAAGGCTGCTTAGGTAGAATATTAAGCACATAGAAGAAGCACACTAAAGACATTTTCTTTTTTTGCAGAATATTTCTTTTTTAGTTACAGTCATTTTCTCCAGTAGACAGAGAGGATGAATTGCACCTAGCCATTGACCTTATGCCAAACAAAAAAAGAGCACAGATGCTGGTAACTGCTTTTTAGCTGGCAGTTACCAACTAAAATAATATTCCCTGCATGCAAGGGCAATAATAGTTGGATATCTTCAAGACTGACAGCTGTAATGAATAGAAGTGGTTAGAAAAACCAGACTTAAGGCAGCTTGTGACATTGAACAAGAAAAGACTGTCTTCCTGGATGGCTAGAGCTCAAGGTGATACAAATTGAGCTGAACTTTGCATGTCCCTTCTCATCTATTAAATGTATTTAAGGTCTCAGCGCAGTTTATGGCCTAATGGCAAGCTTTTCCTGGTTTATGGAAAGACTCCCACTGGGAGTATGTAAGACACACTGCAAGAAGGAGTGACATCTACCCACATTTTAGTACTGGTTTTGATGATAACAGCTGCATGTGCATGAGACTGTATTAATCTGGTGAGTAAGTATTTCCACCATGTCTCATGCACCATTTTTTTAAATGTTCCTGGTCAGATCACTGGACGTATTTTATAAACCTTTATCAGTTCTCCTACCTGTGACATTCACTAAATGAGCATTGTTATCTCTCAGTAAGTGGCTTATTGTTCCTTTGATCATTCTGCACATTGTTTCAAGCCACAAAAAAGACATGCTAATGTTCAAAAATCATAGTTAAATATAGAAAAAACTCAGCAGCTCAGAGCTGAAGGCTGCGCAGTACTGATAGCTACCTATAATGTGTCAAGTTCCTGCAGCTGACACTGAGGTCAGGAAAAAAGCCATAGGTCTGTCTGTAAGTCAAAATATATCCTAAAATAGTCAGAAAACATCAAATCTACTTTTAGCTCTTAATATATTTCCTATCTGTTGCTAAGTACATGACATATGCTGGCTGGCTGTGTTCCCTTGTCTGCTGAATGATTCTTTTGTGGAAATGCTCTATCTTCTCAAACCTGTTTGAGACAAAAAACTTACCTAAATTGTCTGACTGACACAATGAAGCAAGACAAAACTTATTCTTTATTAGGTGTTTGCCCACATAAGCACAGCCATGCAGACACTGGCTCTCTCTACACCAGTGTCTGTGTTGGTGCTTTTCTTTCTAGAGGGTGGTGTAGCACAGACCCACATCCTGAGTCCAGTCCAGGCTCGGAATGTACGTGAGCTCGAAGTGTGACTGGAGTGCTGTGAAAAGACAACCAGACAAACTGGCTTTGAGTAAAATAGTGCTGTCTGAGAGGACACAGGTCTCCTTGTGCCAGTCCACCAAAAACTGAGTCCATGAAAGAAAACATCTGCTGCTTTGTGATGTCCACACTGCTTTAACAGTGGTGGTGTGGTTTAACATCAAGAAGTACAGAGATGATCAGCCACTTGCAAAATTCCTGGTTTAAAAAAACCATAGCACTGTGAGATATGACTTAACCACGAGGCTGAGTATTTTTGAATGCATCTACTGATGCAGTAGATGTGACTTATCTACATGCAAGCAGATGCTACTTTGTGACCTGGGAGAGACAACATGAAAAACTTCACAGGCTATCTCCTCATCTCTAATGCTTGCTGGGCCCCACAATCACAGAGTGGGATCAGAGCTGACAAGCTGAACTCATCACTCTGCTTCCTTTCTTGAAGATGATTACATTTGTTCATTGAGGATAAACAAGCAGTGGGTTTCAGGAGATAATAAGACTCCTGGTTTGCAAGAGATGTAGCCCTGTCTGACTGCTGGAGTGCTAGAGTTCAGGAAATTCCAGTGTTTGCTGACTAGCTCTCCTTTAGAGGAAAAATGTATATATAAAAAATTTTACCAGAGTGGAGTCAGTTGTCCATTAGTTTGTCTGATATTTACTGGTTGGATGAAGAGTTTACATGCTTAGCATCTGTATCAAGACAAGTTTGGTTGTTTTTTTTTTTTTTAATCTAGTAATAGCAATCACAGTAAAGCGATAGTAAGAGTGATAAGATTATTTTGTGAAAATTGTAATGTTTGCTTTTCTAAGGCTGGCCAGTTAAATTGCACCAGGATGATTTTTGCATAAGCAAATTCAAGTTTGAGGCAGAGTCTGTCCCTGCAACTGTTGTTTGTGACTAACTCCTGTGGTCTTTGCTGCCTAGGCAGTAACTAAGGATCTGTGTTCCACTTCTGCCTGAGGAAAGAGGAGATAACTGTCAAAAAAGAGAAAGGGGGAAAAAAAGGTGCCAAAGTTCCTGTTTTATATTTCACCAGTGCCTCATTCCCTTCTTCTACTTCGGAGATGGAGAAAGGAGCCACTAATACCAAAACAAAAACAAAGCTGAGTTTTGGAAGGCAACAAACAAGTAGGCTCATGCCACAGGAGGAGGACATCATGTCTATTTGTTTAATGTCTTAATTTTGCACCTTCTGTTCCTTATGGGCAATTGATTTAAGCAAAATAGCAATGCCAGTGTAACAGGGTGAGTAGCTCAGCTGTGGTGCTGCACTGGCACCTTGTGAGTGTCATCTCTCTCATGCCAAAGAAACAGACATGAAGCAGCAGTGCCTGACCAAGCATCTTTGTTTTGCTTGGCATAACGTGTATTTGTGTTTATGAAGGTGTCTCATGCATCAGCCGGGAAAGAGCACAGTAGTGAATTGTAAGAGCTTTTCAGGGGGTGAAAAAAAAGTTAGTAAGACTGAAATGGGTCTATGTGCCTGAAAACTCATAAAGTTAGTGGGGTGACTGGCACTTGATGCAGTTCTTACCTCAGCCATCAACTTCTCTAATAGGAACAAAGAAAGAGATTTGGCAAACAATTGACCCTAAGTTTTTCTTTTTGTCACTTTGGCACATGAACTTGCAACTTTAATGCTTATTAGAGTTTTGAGTTTAGGAAAAGGACAGAAACGGGGTAGTCTTTGCTTTGGTTGCCCCCTTGTGGTTTCATGTGTTGGCTGAGTTAAACATGCTATTAAGGCATATAGTAAATGCGAGTTGGTACTGCTCATCCCTTGCAACTCATTGTTTGCTTTAAATTGCTAATTTTATGTACGTTGGACTTTGAATCCAGAGAGCCTCAGCTGTCTCTGTGCAACTGACCCCATTTGACGCGCTGCCTCAGTTTACCAATGTCCACCGGCTAGCTATGGCCCCTCAGAGGCAGCTGCCGTGTTTGGCCTCTCCCTGTCTAGCACACCAGTCTCAGGTGGCAGGGGTGGAGGTTCTGGCTGTCCACCCTCGCAGGGTGACAGCACAGCACTTGAACACCAAGGAGTGATGAGGCAAAGGGAGAAGAAAGGGAAGGTCCACTCTGAGGTGAATCCACAGGAAGGTGTTTATTCCAGGATAGGGGTCCCCAGAATGGCCTCAAATAACAGATTACAACAGTTTATAAAGGAGTGTGTGAACAAGGGGAGGGGAAATACAACAACCAGTCATGAGGGTCTTGGGGAGGAGACAGGGGAGGGATCACAATACACAACTTCCAATGGGGAAAGGGAGGGGAGGGAAGGCCACAGGGCCCAATGGGGCATCGAGGGTAACATTCCTGGGAACAACCATCTAGAAACAGAACATAGAGGTGAACAGGGACAAACCATTTAACCAAGAACTGAATAAATATACACCACAACACCCATTTATGTTCACATTGTCATGTGTATTGTTCTTATGCAATTGTGAGAATATTGCAGCAGAAGGGCTGGATACTTAAGGAACATTTATGTTAGGTTTCAAATGACTGACTCACCTTTGCATTCTCCTGCCTTGTCTGCACAGCTTATCGTGCTTCAGAATGCCCAAAGGCAGACGTATAGGGTAAAATGAGAAGACTTTAGAGATGACTCAAACACCACATACTTATATTTTGCTTAGGTAAAATATATTTTTATATGGGTACTTGTATTGCTATGTGATAATCTCTGTCCTATTAATTTCATTATCTGTTTGATTTTTGTGCCTAATTACCTACAAACTTTATCTCCACTATTTGGTAGCACAATCTCAAAGGCTGGAGTTGATAATCTCAAAGGTCAGACTTGGTCTGAGGGGTCTTTTCCAACCTTAATGATTCTGTGAGTCTGGCATCATTTTTCTGTGTGTGCTTCGGACTTGCATACACTGTATCCACTGTATCTTGAATCAGTCATTGAGGGGCATAGCTTATGTCAACCTTAACACAGTTTTGTTTTCTTGAGTGCTTGGTCTTTCAAAAGATTCACCCAAAGAAGTGCTCACTTCTATGAATGAAGGTAGAGGCTCTGGATGACTTCAGCTGAGCTATGCCAGACTGATGTCCTGGTTTAACACTTCTCTTGAGTTCAAGTTTTAGTCATTACGTCAATTCTTTTTGTTGTGGTTTTTTGTTTTTTTTTTTTGAGTTAAAAATATGGTTAACTGTTTTAGAGACATCTAACAGGATGGGTGATTTAGTTACTGGATTTTGTAGCCAGTTTTAGTTGAGCACAAAAGGATTGGTGTTGCTTGTCTCAACAGAATTGTGAGAAATAGCCCTAACAACTAATTTTTTGTGTTTAACAAGTGGATGTTTTCAGTCTTGCTGATTTCTCATGTTGTGTTTTTAAAAGAAACATGCAGTTCTTTGGAAACTGCAAGCTGCCTATAGCTAGTGTGTAGTGGATAGAATGCAGTTTATGTGTTAAATGGTTTTCTTCCCAAATGTGTGACGTTCCTTTAGGGGAAGCAGCTGTGTCCTGTGGGCACAGCTGAAGCTGCTCAGCTGAAGGCAGAGGCTGCAGGGCTGAGCAGCCTCGCTCCCCAGATGGTGAGGAGGATTTCTGGGAGGTTACGGACAGCTGGACTGTTTCCCTGGCTGTCCCAAATCTTATGTTGGAAACCAGGACCCCTTCCCTAAGGACAAATGTGTCAGTCCCATCCCTGGAAGTGTTCAAGGCCAGGCTGGGTGGGGCTCCCATCAGCCTGGTTTAGGGATAGGTGACTCTGCCCATGGCAGGAGTTTGGAATTAGGTAGAATCAGACCTAGGTTGTGTTTCAAATGCCAAATGTCAATGCCAATTATAAAAGACAGTATAGCACAGCCTGTTAAACTTTGGCTTAGCTGTGATTTTTTTTTCCAGTTTATTGGGCTTTGGATCAGCAAAAAGGCAAATATTTGAAGCATGTTTGGGGGTTGTGTGGTGATTCAACCAAAACAGTCCTCAAAATGGGAAAGAGGAAGGAATGCTCTTTTCAGAGGGGCCAAGAAACAGCAAATCTTAGAGGTAGGCTAAAGCTAGTTTTACCATATGGTTTCATTTGATAATGTCCAACCCAAAACCTCAGTGTCTGAAAAGAAATAAACTATCCAACAGGAAGCAGGACTGTGCAAAGTTTACCAGCTGTGTTTTGGGATAATCCAATACCAATGACATTTCAGCGTAAACAGGTGATTTGTGATGGCATAATTATCTATTCTGCCTATATGTTATTGCACTGCATTACATTATTTTAATTGTTTAATTTCTTTTTATTTGCAGCTTCCTTATTGTGCTGATATGCCTTATCTTCAGTGTGCTTTCTACAATTGAGCAGTATGCAGCTCTCGCTACAGGGACATTATTTTGGATGGTATGTATGTGGACGTTGATGTGATTCATGTGTGTTTGTTCTCAATGTGCAAATTCTGGTCTCCTGAGCTAATATCATATCAAACAAAATGTTTCTTATTGTTTAATTGACAAAAGACTTTTCTGCTTTCCCCTGATGAGTCTGTAAAGCTACAGAAAATTCCAAAAGTCATGGTAACCCAGAAATGCAGTGGTACCCTCTGTGGCCTATACTGAGGACATCCGTGGTTGTCCAACACATACAGTTATTCTAATTAAGCTGGAATCCCTCCTATTGCTTGGGTTAATGCTTTTTTCAGCTGTACTGAAGACCAGACACCTGGCCATAGCAGGGGAAAAAAGTAAGTGGAAGGCCTTTCATTTAGTTGATATCATATCCAGCTTTGTTTCAAAAGTGGAAAACTCTTGTCCATTGACTTTAAGACAACTTGTTCTACCTGTTTTATGCTCTTTTCCCTTCAGTAGAGAAAACACAGTCACCGTGGTTATAGTACACTGTGCTGCAGCATAGATGTATCAACAAATGCTTCAGGAGTATTTGGGTCCTGCCAGCCTAGATTTCATTGAAGAGCCTTAGTTTTGAGGTTGGAGAGGCATGATTTTAAACATCCAAACGTTTTATGAATTTGTTGTACCTCACTAGTGGGATATTCCCTGCTAAATCATTGATTTATTTGTATTTATAAATAAATGACCATTATTTAACTTGTGGAAACAATGTCACTTTACTGAGAAAATGCTAACTAGCAATTTAAATGTTTGTTCAAAACTGGTATCGTAGCAATGCTCCAGTAATATCATTAGGTGTATTACCACTGTTCCCATGAAAAAGTTTACTTAAGACCCCCATCAATTCTAATAATTTTTGTCTATTTATCTATTAAATATGCCAAGGTTCTATACCTAATATGAATACTGTAAGGATAAGAATATAGCATATTAAATTTAGTGCCAACCACACTATTTCTGTATGAAGTGCCTTCATTCCTGTGTATTATTTTTAACTATCTTGTAAGATGTTTGAACTCCTAGGTGTAATATAACTAGTGCCAGCTAAGAGCATCCATACATTTATTTCTTCATTCGGTACCTTTTTTTTTTTTATGGTTTTGCAAAAGATTTAATTTCTTTTGGGTTTTTTACTCCGTAACGAGTTGGCTTTTTTATCCATAACTTCTGCCAGTGTCTGTGATGTCTCATTCATCTTCGCAATATATCATAATATTTTAAATGTGTGTTGTCTCTATGAAACAGCTTCTAGTGACAACATAACCAGTAAGGTTTCATTCCCTGCCCCCTGTGAAATCATGGAGCTTGTTTTGGTGTGTTGTCTTTATCTGGGCAATCCAGGCAGTGTAAGGTGGATGCAAAGCATTCAGGATTACACACAGTGCATGGAATATCCAGGCTGGATTGTGTATTTCTACTATTCTGTATTATCTTCCTCTCTAAGCAGTGAGGGAATCTGTGAATGATGTATCAGTGTTCCTGTTCTACATAGTGAGAAAACCTGTGGTTAATTTCTAAAACTGAAATCCTATTGGCATGGGTTTCATGGGAGATAAGCTGTTGTCTGTTTGTTCAGTATTGGCACAGTCTGATATTGTTTTCTTAAAGGATTAACCGTGGGAACTTTGATGAAACCTGTGGGGATTATGGAGAGCCATCCATCCAAAGCAGTAGATGGGCCAATGTGCTCTCTGCTCTATCCAGTTTCAGTGGGACTTCCCAAGGAGTTGTGGCATCTTGAAACACAAATAGAAATGTCAGACTCTCACTCCTGTTGGCGTCTACCCAGTGAAATTTCTCTTATTTCTTAAGGGATTTTTCTTTGACTTTAAGGTAGCATTACAAGTTGTCAAAAGTAGATGTAACTGCATTCTTAGGGGGAGATTTAATCACAGAGGGCTGGTTGAAGAGAGACTGCAAAATGGAAAGAAGGAAGTGCAATAAAATGTAACAGCATGTAGGTATTAAGATAGAAAACTGGAAAAAGACAGAGTGCAAGCTTCCAAACCAAATGGTGCTGTAAGGAGAAATTAAAGCTTAGAAGAGCACTCTTTCTACTGCTCTGCAGTAGGAGTTAATTTCTTCTTTGTGTCTGTAGAAGGAT
The DNA here is from genome assembly GCA_013399835.1 of Leptocoma aspasia. NCBI lineage: Eukaryota > Metazoa > Chordata > Aves > Passeriformes > Nectariniidae > Leptocoma > Leptocoma aspasia. The sequence continues at coordinate 874,954 of VXAX01005444.1, read as the reverse complement.
TTTTAATTATTTGACAGTAATGATTTTTATTTGGAGCCGGACAATTCAAGTAGGTAACATTGTCATTGTAGGTGAGCAAAGGAGGGCAAGGAATTTGATTGACAAAATATTACTAAATGAGAGAGAGCTCAAAGGAGCAGCACTATACCAGCAACCTACCAGGAGTATGGGAATCCTGAAGATGGCTTTTGCTTGGGCTAAACTGGCTAGTGAGAATGGAGGAACTTTGGCCATGTAGAGTTTGTGGTTTGAGACCTCAAGTAACCCCATGAAACTGGAGTTGCATGGCACTGAAGGTATGCATTGGGAAAAGAACAGGCTCTGTTCCTCCTGACTGGAAAAATAGTTAAACAAGACCATTAAAAGCGCTCACAATGAATAGCTATACTGCTATATTTCCTCCAAATAGCCAAAGTATTTGGCTCTGACCGTGCAAAAGATCTGAGCACCTGCATAATTTCAGCAGGTAGTCTTTTTGAAAGCAGGAAGCCTGGTTAATTGAAGTTAGAGATGGAAGCTGAGTGTGCCCTTTTTCATGAGAAAGAATTTCATGCTTTACTAATATAGTCATACAAGATATTACAATAAAATGAAAATAAAAGCTAAAAAAGTTGTTGAGATTATATGTATATATTACTTCGATTTTATTTTGGATCTCCTTGTCTTAAAATATCACCTCCCACTAGCACAGCACGAACCAGAAGATGTTATGCTATCAATAATTTTAAAGCATTAAGAAACGCTTCTATTTCTCATAAAAGCAAGAAAAATGCAAGCTTAGCATTGGAAAAAGAAACAGGGGCAAGTTTATATGTGTTCCAAGTGGTGTTCCAGATTTAGACAAAAAGCTTACAATTAGCTGCTGAATCTTTCTCTACTTGTCACCACACTTCACGAGGCAAAGAGTATTGATGAAAGCTATACCTAAATGCAGTTGTAATGGGAGATTAGGAGAGAATTAGCCTTTTGTTCCTTTCCAGAATGCAGTGAAAACTGTTTAAATTTGCATGTGTTTATTTTCTCTTTTTTTTTTCACTAGATGGTGCTGTTGGAGGGGGTTTGACTCCAGTCACTGGCTGGCACTTGCCCAGCGTGAGCTGGAGTCTGAGCCAAGGCTGTGAAAGCATCATCATTTTGAAGAGCCCTGTGTACACTTGGCCCGCGTAAAATAGTGGAGCGGGAGAGCTTTTGCCATGACTCATAAAGAGAATGTGGTGTATCAGTGTAAAAATTGATTTTGAGACTACAGTGTCTAAACTATGGAAAAAAAGTAGTGCAGAGATGTATGTTCCCAGAGAGGCCGTATTTTTCTTTTATTTTCATAAGCAAGGATTTTATGGTGCCAGAACACAGCAGAGTGCTGTTATCTCAGCATGATCTAAGAAAATCCAAGTGCCTGATCCAAGGGGATTAAATATTCTGCTGAACCAAGGGATATTTGGTGTGCTTGAAAAAGCTATTTTCTGGTAGGAATCTCATTTCAATATTGATTCCCGCCAAATAAAAAAAAGAAGAAAAAGGCTATGTTTTTATGATGAAAGTATAAACTCTTTCCAGCTTTCTGTTTTCAGTTCCTTTTCTACTTTAGCAGACGTCTTATTGAAGAGATTGAACATTTAAACTTTAAAAAATACAAATTAAGATAAAAAGGTAATAGTTTTGCTTTATTAACATTTCCTTTATTGGCATTGAAGTAATTCCTGCAATTATGAGAAACTGGCACAGAGTCTGGGCCCATAGGAAATCTAGTTTATATTGCTTTTTTAATATAATGTTTTGTTTTGAGTATAAACCTTGGCTTTTGTTTGCTGGAGTGTTTTGTGGATCTTTTGAGAAAGAAAGAGGAAAACACCTACAGCTTTTGCTTCTGAAGGTGGTCTTCACAGAGAATACACAGTTCAAAGGGGTTCCAGCAGTTTCCTTTCCTGATAATATCCCTTGCTTAAGAAGGCCAAAATGCAGACTCACCATCTGCATTGGTGCATTTTCATCCTTTTGAAAAATTAAATGAATTTAATATCTGTAAAAGATGCCTGGTGACAGCTCTACAGATTAATTTAGTCTACAGACTCTGAAGAACAGCTGTAGCTGAGAAAGTGAAAAATTTGCCTTTGCAGCCTCAGCAATGTCCCCTGGTCTGACCCAAAGTGAGGTCAGCTGGTGTAGAAGACGTGTCTAGTGAATTTATGGCCTTTAATGTTTTTCCTTTGTTGGACCTGCAGAAAGACCTGTCCAGGGAGTCACTCACTGCAGCCTTTCCTTCCTGTCACTCCACTGAGAGCTGAAGTGGAGAATCCCAGCTTTCCATCAAAGTTGGCTTCTTTACATTTTAGTTTGTAGGAACAGTGCCAGCTGTGAGTGATTTGAAGGCTCAGAAAACATCATTAGAAGTTAAAATTGCCCTCCCCTCTTTTAATGAGTCTAAGGAGTAGCTGAAACAGGGATCTTCCCCCAGATCTGCACCCAGGTGTTTCTGGCTGCATTTCAGCCCCTGACTGTGATGTTTATGGCTGAGCCGTGCTGGCAGATAGCGTGAGGGATTCCAATCTGCCTCGCTGCAGAATCAGCTGAGTTGGTTTGAAATGTTGCTGGTAGTAAGATCTTAACTTGTTCCAGCTGTTCTCAAAGAAATCCCTTGTCAACTCCCCTGGCCTGCAGTAGAGAGTTACACGTTTAATGTAAATGTGCTGTTAAAAGGATTTATTCATTTGGTTCAGAGGGTTGCATGAGCATGCTTAAATTCTGCTTTATGTTCATTCTGACCAGGTCAAAGGGAGCCAAATCAGATGCTTCTAAAGTAGAAATAAGGCTGTCTGTTAGGGACAGCTGAACCAGATTCATTAAATGGCTGGTTTTTTATGACCAAAAAAAAAAAGACAAGCCTCTTGCTCTGGTTTGGTGTAGACGAAATCTGAGTTAAGGAGGAATGAAGAGGTGATATGGAATGAAAGCATGCTGAGACCAGTAAGGGAGAGATGAGCTGGTTTTGTTTTGACATGTGCTAAAAAATCAAAAACTTGTAGAAGGGCACTGGAGTTTCCCTTTAAAATCTCCAGAGGGCAGCATTGGACCGTGCTGTGTTCTCCTGGGGTGGCTGCTTCTGACCTTGGATGGTGTCCTGAACAAGATAAAAATGCATTTTGGAAGAAGTGAACTCTTAGTAAAGAAATGTTTTTCCACATGGGCTTGGGGAATTTTATATGAGTAGTTAGCAATCATAATTTGTGGAGAGAGAGATGGGAGAAAAGGGCCGGGTAAACACTGGTGCCAGAGAAAACTCTGGCAACTTTGTGGTGGAGCCACAAAATTAATGCCATTTGGTCTACTTTATTGCTCATCATGCGGATGGCTTTTAGGAAAAAAAAAGAGAGCAATTAATGCTTTCAGTGAAATGAATAGGGCAAGTGTTTGCATGGAGGAGAAAGAAAAAATTCTTAAACTTGTTAAAACACAGAGAGACTTGCAATATGTTATGCCCTGCCAGGTACACTCTTGGTATTATTAGATGTTTCCTATTCAGTTGGGATAAAAGAAAAAGTTTATTTTTCTAAGTTTCTCTAAAGTTACCACCAAGAATGGCCTTTAGATGTATATGATAAGAATAAGCAGCAGTTTTTATAGAAAAAATCTATATCTCTTTTTACAAGTATCCATACATTTCATCTAGAAGGTCCACATTGTGGGTCTGAATTCTTATTTTAGTCTGCTATAATGGGGTGGCTTGGATGTAGAAAATTGATTACTTCTGTTTCTGCCTTTTCTATGAACTTTGGAAAGAAAAATCCCTTCTCTGGGATTTCTGTACCTGGAGTTGTGTGGTGGCATAACTGGACACTGTCATTTAAAATAAAGTCTGCAACAACATCGCTGTGCATGAAGGAGTTTAGCATTTATCCCCACTGGGATGAGGTGGCTGTGAAGTACCAGGCACTTTTTGGGACTCAAACTCTGAAGAGTAAGACAGGCTCTGGGAAGAACATCCTTCCTCAAGCTCAGGGTGGAGCTGGTGACAGACTGTGGGCCAGCACGAGCTGCTGGTGATGGATTGGTGCTGTCTGCTGGCTGATTGGTGGCCCCCATGATCTGACACGGTGATCTCCCTCCCTGGCAGCTGGGGGGGGTCTTTGCCAGAGACCAAAATGAGCAGGGTGCCACATTGTCCCTTTGCACAGAGCGAGTGTCCCTGCTTGAGCTGCAGTAATGTGAAAGTTTTCAGGAAACATTGCTTTTAAATTGTATGCATGGTTTTGATAAATAGGGGATATATTCTCTGGAGTTACTAGTTTTTCACCTGTTCTCAAGAGCTCGTATTTGCCTTCATAAGTCACGCAGTAGGCTGGTGGTTTGTTGCTTTATTTTTAAAAATAGGTACATTCCAATAAATTGCATTCAAAGGTGCAGATAAGAAAATGCCATCACTGAAAACGGCATGTTCCATTCACAGTCACATTTATTATTCACTTTTGTCAAGCTTCCTACTTAAGGGTTAAAGTTTGACTAAACTTTTCTGGGGTGTAAATCCATGTCAAACTTGGAACATCAGCTTGGTAAACTCCAAAAGTAACATAGTAAACATATTTTCTTTGAAATTATACATATTTCTCACTATTTATTATTTTAGGAAACAAGCAGAGTAATATAAATTCCATCTAGGAAAAAAAAACAAACTCTGGCATACTGGTGCATGCTATAGCCAAGCAGTGAAAAGAAAGATTTTTAAATTTAGGGTTTATCTGAATTAGCGTGTAATGTTTGCAGTGACAGGTGTTTCCTTTATGCTTTGCCCAAATGTCTGGAAAGTAGTTTGTCATTAAGTGCTACATTCAGTGTGTATCTCAATTTCAGTATAACTGGAGGGTCTCTGGCTTTGTTAGGTCCTTGTTTTCACATCTGACCTCAGCCAGCTGGAGTCTATTGTTTTAAGCGTAATGTAACAGCTGACACAACATAACGGGTATCAAGCTGAAAAACTGAAACAGTGCAGGGAACTGAGGCAAACGGAGGGGAAAGGGAGAAGCTGGGAGGAGAGACAGGGGCAAAACTAGCTTCATGATTCAAAGTGGGAGCTTGCTGGCTTGTTTTCCCAGGGGGAATTAGCTAGGAAATAATGGGATGAGTCTGTTGAAGTTCTATTTGCAATTGATTACATATGATAGACTACTGAGACAGGTTTGAATTTGCCAGCTGTCACTAGCTGGTGGCTCTTGAATGGCTTTAAGTGGCCCTTGGTAGGCAAAACTGGAATAAACTCTGCAGGTGTGGTGTAACTGTAGTGCAGGAAAGCAACAAGTGCCAGTGCCTAAGAAGAAAGGAGGTTCCAGGGGTTAGCAGAGAGAAAATAACTAAAATTGACTGTATTAAGAACTTTTTTTTGCAACGTTGGGTTAAGTGGGTTCAATTAACTGGCTAAAAACCCAAAATCAATTGGACTTCTTGGTGGCTTTCTTTTTCTTGGCAGTTTCTAAAGTAAACTTCTATGAGTTTGTTTTCTAAAAAGCTTCATTATTTTGTTTCTTGACTTCTGTGTTTGACAGGAGCAGAGTGCATCTCGGCACTGAGGTCTAACTGCTCTTGGAAGGGCAATGAGTAAATGAACATCCTGTTAGAAATTTGCCAGGCCATGAAAAAAGTGACAAATATCTGACTTTGTGCACAGATAGAGAACAACAACATGGGAGAAGACTCTTATTTCTTCATAGGTATTTCTGTATATGCTTCTTTACATATGTATTTATATATAGGGTGTTTCTTTTTGCATTGATAATTTGAAGAAAACAGTAGTTCTAGCTGGATTTCATTTGTATTGAGTAGAGCCTCTGAAAATTCTGCCCTATTGAGGGTTTATTCCATGGCTTTAGATGAGGGGGTGATGCCTTGCCTTTCAGGGGGGAAAAAAGGCAAGACTGTATGCTGGTTGTTTTTTTCTTATATGTGTAGAGGCAATTGAATTACGTTCTACGTTTTTAAATGAAGTTTTTATGACATGAGACTTGCAGTTGTGCAGTGTGTTTAACTTTGTGTGTATGAGTCGTCATCATGACTTCAGTGGCGCTTCCTGTGTGCATAAATATTAACAGGATCAGGATGTAATAGGAAAGGTTTCTTCAACAGAGTCTGCTTGTACTTAGGGGTAACCTAGGAAGCATGAGTTCGATTTATGTAACTGCAAGCTGTATTTATCTCACATTTAATGTTTTAAATGTAGTTTTATCTAATTTACTTTTATTTTGTTGGTATAAAAAATGTCATCGTGACTGAAGCATGAGTTGTGTTAAACTTGCCTTGCACAAAGAGTTTCTAGGATTGCTCCTGTTGTACTATGAGGCCCAATTCTACTTTAGCTCAGTAATCAGAAAGGCCTTATGAAAGTTTTAGAGCTGTTGATTCAGTGGCTTGTAGTATTTAGCATGGGCATTTACATTTTATCTCAGCTTGTAAAATAAATGAATTTAATTGTGGAGCTCAGAACATGGTGTTTGTACTGAGCTGCTGGAGAAGTTTTGATAGCCCAGAGAGCTGCCACGTACTGCGTTTTGTTTTCTGTGCTTGTGGTGTGTCCTGTGCCTTGGGAGCAAACAAGGATGGGTGCCCATGTGCCCTGGCAGCCACAGCAGGGGGAGGCTCTGCAGCAGAATAAGTTCTGTAGGCTTCTGAGTTCCCTCTAGGGACCAAGTATTGGGACAAATGTCCCAGAACCTCTGCACTGCTCAGCTATCCCTGCTGATCGCTGATTTCAGGGACTGTACCTCAGTGCGTTGCTTACATCAGGTATTCCCACCTAACCCATTGACCAGGAGCATATTTTTAAGATGATGAGGAACCAAGAGCTGTTACTGGTGCTCAGAAACAGCCAGACTTTGAAGTACTAACAAAATAACCAAAACGCCTGTTTTCACACCCAGTCTGTGAAAGCAAGCTATGTGCTGCTTCGCTTTGATGGTTTCCCTCATGCTAAGGTACACTGAGGCTGGCCTCTTTTTTTTTTTCATCCAGCATGTTGTTAACATCCTTGTTAAGGCACCTTTCAGAAACTCTCCTTTTGATTGCTGTTTCTGTCAGTTTGACAGGATGTGTTCACACGTGGAACGCATGCGAAAAAGAGTTGATTTACTTGTCCTTTATCCCCCTGCAGCTGTTCCCCAGATCAAGGTGAGAAAGGGTGTCTGTTCTAGAGGTCATTTGTCTATTCCAGTTCCCTGCAGCATGGGTGGGTACAATGCATTAGACGCTGTTTTGGCTGCAGAGTTGCAGACCAGTTTTAAATCAGATTGCATGTGTATGATGACTGACCTCCATCTGGCCCACAGGCAGGGAGCTTGACAGCTACCTTCTAGGAGCTGCTCCAAGTCATTGATTTAGTACATGGAGCTAGGAATGAGTTATACTTAGTGGCCAAGGCTGGGGGGAAGGGAGGAGAGAAAATTAAGTATTTACTAATCTTTACTTCTGTAATGCCTTACAAACACGAGTGTGCTTAACCTCACAGCATTCTTGGGAGGTGAATATTAGCAGTTTTATGTATGAAATTGGGTGATCCATAGCTTTTCCACTCCAAATTGGCTTTGTGAGATAAATCCTTCAGAGAACCCAGGCTGCACTTTCAAGAGAGGGTTTCAGCCTACATAAACTGGCACTGGCCACCTGAAGAAATGATCCTGCTGCTTCATTCCTTCTGCCAACACAAGCATTTATGCAGCTCTGTTGTCAATTCCCTTGGAGAACCCAGATGGGTTCAAATTAACCTTTTTTTTGGCTAGATGAGATTGCTTCTTTTGGCAACAGTTCTGGCTTAAACTGTTTGTGGAACTGTAGAGTAAGATTTGTTAGCTTTTGATAGTTAAAAGTGTGATGGAAACTTTATCTGCAACACAATTTACAAGCAGACTCATGTGTTATTCTTCTGAGAAAGGACATTATTGTTGTTTCCATTACAGCCCTGCCTGTAAGATTGAGTACAACACCTAGCGGAGTGTGGAGCCACATGCTCTTAAAGATAGCTCCTACCCTCATAAGCCTTGCAGCCTAAACAAAGTGGTTGAAAAGGGGAGGGAAGTTCTGAGTGGGCTCTTGCACATCCAGGCACTGAGGCAGGGAAAACGTGACTTCCAGGAGTCCCAGCTTTGGCCTGCTCCAAGCATTCTGCTTCAGTGATGGGCCTCAGCAGTCACAACACTGAAAAGGAAAATATATTTAACTTCTTGTCTCATTTCTTAACTTAGAACTGTGAAAGTTTTGGTTTGGGTTTTTTTTTTTTGCCCCCCAAAAGCTGAGATTTTTGCCCTTATTTTACACACCGAAGCTAGTGCCTCTCATGTATTGATTTGACTGAATAATGAATTAAGTAGCATTTAATGTTTACTTTTCATCTGTTTTGCTGCAGGACAGCAGGGTTGCAGCCTGACAGCTGATTGAGGCGAACTTGGCTGAGATGAAGTTTATCCTACAGGTCTGGGCCTGCCTACCATAATCCAGAGCTGGTTATTGAACCCGAGTTGGCAGCCAGGCCATCTCTACAAACAAAAGCTGTTTTGCTCAATCTCAGCTAGAACAGGCAGAGTGTAGGTAGGTTTGCAGAAGCATGTCTCTCTGGAAATCTTAAGAAGCAGTCGTCTGCTAGCTCTTTGCTGCAGCCCCTCCATGGGATTTACCACTGCCCAGAATTGGTGTTTTATTGCAGTGCCCAGCTGCCCCAGAAAGCCTTATTTATTTTTGCCACCAAAGATGGTTAAACCTACCGTGGTTGTAGCAAAGAGGGCAAAGAGCACTTCCACAGCAGGTTACCATTGTTCAGCTTTGTGGGTGGTAATCTCCAGGATGAGAAGTGCAGGAATGAGGAGCAGGGTGGGGTGGTATCTTCAGTCTCTTTCTGTCTTTGAAGTGATCGTGGGCACGTGGTTGCACGTCAGTGTAGCCTAGTCCCACAGGGTATAATTGTACTATTATGTCATCATTATTATTAATACAATAATAACAGGCACATTTGGGGTTGAATTACTGCAATTGTTTTGATAAAGGGGAAAAAAAAAACCCCACACACGACCAAGCCCCAGCTCCCATATATCTCTACACAGAATACTAAATGTGTGTGTAGAATAGTCTCAAAACAGCAACTTACCTTATAGATTCCTAACAGGTGTATTTCTATATGTGTATATATATATATAAATTTTAAAAAGCTCTTTGGATATGAGTGGGATTTTTCAGATGCAATGACACGTGTTTTCATACTCACATGTTAGGATTCAGCTCATTAGTGAAACAGTTAAATATTTAATCACCATGAGTCATACACCTTTTTAGAAGAGAGTTAAAAAGGAACTTTTCATACACCTTTTTAGAAGAGAGTTGAAAAGTTGAAAAGAAATAATTCTTCCCTTACTCCTAATTCTGCACTACCTTAGGGAGTTGCTATCTCATCCGTAGGGAAAAAAATCAAGGAAATTAGGGGCAGTGTTCTGACTATACAAGTCAACTTTACAATGGTATGTGCTTACAAATACATTTGTGATACTGTGGGCAAGGTGGAGGCAATAGATCTGGGATCTTGTAGACCTTTTAAGCAGCAGAAGTTTGCAGCAGTAATTGAAATCAATAACTTTGTAAACAGAGACCTATATTTATATTTTGGCAACAGAACTAGGAAACTCCATGCTACAATGTAGAAAAAATACTTTCAAGTAGTATAGCAATAATGTGAAATTTCCATTCCTCTTCTTAATTGATTATGTCAGGTTAATGGCCGATGAGAGTCAGAGGTGAGAAGCTCAGCCATGCTTCAAGTCACACAAAAATGCACACTGTGTCCATTCTGTCAAACAGTTCCCAAAACAAACAGGCAGTCTGTCAATCTTTACTTTGTCAAGGTCAACAATCCCTGGTACTGAAATGCTAGTGAAGACATTAAGAGAAATTCTGATTAAGAGAATCTCCTGTTTCATGAGTTGATTTGACTTTTGGAAAGTAGCTGAACTCTGGTTTCTAAGTGTTCAGACACAAGGCACTGTTAGCTTTCAGGTCCCAGGCAGATTCATTTATTTTGTAGCTTATGTGCAGGGGTGTTTCTGTCTCTAAAACCAAGTCATATCTTCAGAGATATGTAATGAGCACTTGCAGCCCAGAAATCCAGCTGGGCTCTGGGCAGCAGGTCGAGGGAGGGGGTTCTGTCCCTCTGGTGAGACCCCACCTGCAGGGCTGCATCCAGCTCTGGGGTCCCAGCACAGGAAGGGCATGGACCTGTTGGAATGAGTCCAAGAAGATGGTCAGAGGGATGGAGCATCTTCCCTGTGAGGAAGAGCTGAGAATTAGCTTTATTCAGCCTGGAAAAGAAAAGGCTTGGGGATGACCTAATTGTGGCCTTCCAGTGCCTAAAGGGACCCCACAGGAAAGATGAAGAGGGACTTTTCACAAGAGCTTATAATGACAGGACAAGGAGGAATGGCCTCAGACTGAAAGAGAGTAGGTTTAGATTGGATTTTAGGGAGAAATTCTTTACTGTCAGGGTGGTGAGGTACTGGAACAGGTTGCCCAGAGAAGCTGTGGGTGCCCCATCCCTGGCAGTGTTCAAGGCCAGGTTGGATGGGACTCTGAGTAACCTGGTCTAGTGGGAGGTGTCCCTGCCCACGGCAGAGGGGTTGAAAAGAGATGATCTTTAATGTCCCATCCAACCCAAACCATTCTGTGATTCTATGAGCTGTGCCTTAACTGCTGATTTCTTCTGACTTTGTGTTTGTAATTAGCTTTCACTTGGAAAGAAGGGACTAGTGTTTGTAAATATAGAGGATAAGGAGTTTTCTTTTGTTCATTTTCTCCCTGCAGCATTGCTAGTGCTTTTTGTTAGGAAGAGGGAATCAGTGATTATTCGGAAAAATATCCTCTGGCACTTTAAATCTCTATTAAGTAGAGTCAGGTAGCAGGGTCTTTTTAATGTAACAACTCCTCAGCTCTATAGTTCCTGTATATTTCCCACAAATGTGTGGATTATTGCTACTTACATCTGGTGGGGTGAGCATCTGGAAAATAGTAGGTGAGAAGTGGGATAATCTGCTGCCATGCCTCTTGGAACATGGAATGGAATAAAAGTGCAGGAGGGCATCACAAGTAGTCTTGGTGTTAGATGACTGTTCAATAGAATAGGAGAGATAAAGGAGGCAAGCAGGAGAAACATCTTTCTGATGACAGTTATTTAAGAAATCTGAGTTGTCTGTTCCTTGAAACAGCTGTTTTTCTCTCCTTGTTCCCTAATTTGGTGAGGCATTGATGAAGTTGCTAACAGGTATTTAATTCTTCCTGCTATTTAAGGGGGGTGTTGAGTTAGAGCTTTTTCACTTAGCAAAACTATTTGCTTTAAGGAGTTGGCAGAAGGTGGTGGATGCTGTCAGTGAAACCTTTCATGCAAAGGTGTAATAAGTGGAGGAAGAAATGTCAGGTGGCTTGGATGAGGGATGAAGTGTCACTTCTGTTTATCTATTATCTCCTGGAATAGGGACTTCTTGAGTATTATAATTTCTTTATGAATTGCAAATTTCATCGTGGAGCTGTATCTTCTGTCATTCTTTCCATAGCTTAAAAATAATTACTGACTGAAGCAGTCTGCAAGGCATGGAGAATCCAAATACACAGAAAGCCAGTGTCAATTAAAATTTGGGGGAAGCTTGTATTGCCTTCCTGAATGTGCATCTATGCTTTCATGCACAGTACAACTTTGCTTGCCTGTCAGCTTTTTAAAATTAGAATGTCTTTTAATCACTTCTATATAAATATTAATCCCAACCTTTATCTTAAAAGGCTCCAGGACCCAAGGTATTGTGAACATTTTAAAACAAAAACGAAAATTGAACCAGTGTGGGGAATTCTTCAGAACTGCTACTGTTTTTCTTACTTATTATTAGTCCTAGATATAAGGCTGAAAACAATCAGTAAAAATCCTGGGAAATATTTTTGTTTTGTATCTCTTCATTTGTTTTATTTGCTAGTAAGATACTTTTCACATGCTGTGGGAGCAGGAGGAAGAACAATGGCATCTGACTGACCAGCATAGCAGAAGTGATATACAGAACAAAGAAGGCTTCTTATTTGTAATCTCTTAGGTTTTTATTCATCTCAATTCATAACAGAGGAAATCAATAATTTTCAGTTGCTTTGGTAAAGTAGTATTTGGTCAAAATCAAGGAGTTCTTTTAACAAATGAGCTTACTGTAATGTTCCTGGCTGTAAGGCTAAAGTTTCAAAGCAGTGTGCTTTTTTACTGATTTATTTATTGTCAGTAGCTTATCAGGCCTTTGTTTGAGTTAGGAGCCATTGTGGGCAGCCAGAAATTGAACTTTATGTAATATAATCTAGCTGTCATTTAGTATCAGTTCCCTAACAGTGATGCTAACACATTCAGACTTTAGCATCTGGACCTTGCACTTGAGTTTTCAGCCACAAGGTAGGGTCTAATGTTTCAGGGTTTCCATCTAACCCCTTCCTAGCTATTTCCCATCTGTGTGTGGCTGTCCCACTTCCCTAGGGGTCAGTCACTAGTGCTGCCAGTGTCACCAGACAAGCCTTTTCCCAAGAGAAATTTTGTTTAAACTGTATCACATGTTAAACTGTGCCAGACTACTGGATTCATTGTCTTCACCACAAAAGTCAGGAAAATTATAATAAAGCAGAAAGTTGTGGGATTATGCTTGAGCATGTCTTTAAGATGAATATATAGCTTTTTATTTCATGGGCCAATTCCAAAAAAACCAGTTCTCCAGTCTCCTTTAATGATTTAAGGAAGAAAGGCCAAAGTATGGAAAGATAAGATGTGATTGCAGGAAAGACAAAGAACAAGCATTAGAGTCTACAGCTGGGTTCCCACCCTCCCTGACAAAGTCAGTTCTTGAAAGAAAAATCTGTAATAGTTAATGTACTAGGTGTTATTAAAATTTGCAATCTGCCTTCTACCTCCTGTAGAGCCTTTATGGCTCTCAGGATTTTCTGAGAATGTGCCTGTACTTCATGCTTTCCTAGTTGGAGAATATCTTGGAAGAAAGCAGGCAAGCCTGTCCTTGAGCAAGAGAAAAATTCACATCCACCCTGGGCTTCCTCTGAGCTTCCAAGAGCGTGCTTCTGTGATTGCTGCCCCTATTCCACGTGCTCCTGGTGGTGCCTGGGAGTTGGCTGTAAATGAGGGCCCCTTTGTGCTTTGGGCCCAAACATAATATGGAGAGTTAAGTATTGAAGGATAAAAGCAGTAGGTGGCTGGACTGACTGAAGGACATTTTCCTCAGGTCTGTGCTCATTTTGTACGTCACAAATTACCTGTTGGCACTAATGATAGAAGTCCAAACCATCAAATACAGGATATCTCTTCTCCTACACCCTCCCTCTGTTTTCTTCTGTGAATTGGCTTCTTAGTTTAGGTATTAATTCAGAAGTTGGAAAGCTCAGCTAGAGCCAATGAGCAGGAAGCTTAGCCCAAAGCAATACCTTCTCTGTCTCTTGAGCAAGTAGCAGCGAGGGAATGAGACTTCCCTCAAAACATCTGGCAGAGCTGAGCTGTGCCAGTACACCCTTCCTCCCCCAGGGAAGATGACTGACTCCTAGGGTGGGACCAGATCAAAAGGAAGGCACAGGGAAATGGAAACAAGAGTGAAAAGGGATGCCAGAATGTTTAAAACATAGCTGCTGCATCTGTCTAGTGGTCTAGCTCCTGTTTGTGAAATAAATTTCATGAACTTATTGTTATAAATTTCATAACTTATTCATGTTAGCCTGTGATATGTAGGTCCAGACCAACTGGCATGTTTTAAGAGTTTAAGAAGAAAAGGAGACCAAGGTATTTTGCTTGTACTTTTTGCTTTAAGGTAATTTAGTCTAAAAATCTTTGAAGTAAAATAAACATTGTCTTTTAAGTAGCCAAGGCATTTACTATGTTTGCAAAGACCTATGCTCTTTGCAGTTAGGTTTGAGAAGATTTGGTTTTGTCTAGAAGAAGTAAAAATATTTGTGAGCTTGCTTTTGACTCCTGGACTGCCACTTCTGTGTGTGAGGTGGAATTGTACAAAACTTCACTTCACTATTACTCCAAAGGAGAGAGACCCTGATAGTGAAGGGGTCTGGCAAAGCTACATGGACCTCTTTCTTTCAGGATTTGCTTTGAAGAATGGTGGGTTGTATTTGTTTCTATTTCCCTCCCTGTAGTGCTGCTGCTTGGATTGGCACTAAGGGTGGGCTTGATGCAGGTGCTGTATAGAGAGGTGGCCTAAACAGGGGACTGCCTCTGTGGGTCAGTGAGTGTCCCTGAAAGTCTCATGTGTGATGGTCACCACCTGACATTTGGAGCACCTTTCAGCTCTCTGAAACATTCAGTGGTCCTGCACGGTGAAGTCTGTGTTCATCTGGTGTGATTAACTCTGCTGGCAGGGACAGATTTATTACCAGCAATGGAAACCCTGTGAAACATGACAAACCTTGAAGTCAGAAGAAAAGTAGCATTTTTAGCTCATTTTGTTATAATCCTCCCTGCTTGCTGCACCATGAATATATGTGGACTGGATCAGTCCTGAATATGCATTTGTAAGCCCTAAATGTCAATACCTGCTGCACTGTTGTTTAGTAGATACAGAGGTTTCACTTGTAATTTAAATGGTGAGCTACAGATGCTTGTTCCCTACTTGCATGGGAAGGGTTTTTAAATCCAGGTTTGGTGCCTACTGGTTATATTTTTCAGTGCAATTGAAATAAAGTTGTGGCCTTTTGTGGAGCTTTGTAATTTACGGAACTATTGATCTTCTCTGATTCAGCGGAGCATTACTGTTAATTCAGAGTAAAGAACTCTGTTTTCGTCTTTCTACACAATAAATGTGTAAAAGGGCAGAAACAATGTGTGATGAACTGGCCAAAACCCCCATTCCTGGAGTTCCCCTGCCCCTCCAGCAGGGAGGAGGCAAAGAGGCAAAGAATTTGAGTGTGAAATTCAGCCTTGGCTGGAAAGTGTTTCAAGATTTGGTTTTATTTCTCATTATCTAGCTCTACTTTGATTGGTAATAAATTAAACTAATTTCCCCAAATGGAGTCTGTTCTGCCCAAGACAGTGATTGATCTCTCCCTGTCCTTATCTTGACCCATGAGCCTTATATTTTCTCTCTTCTGACCAGCTGAGGAAGGGAGTGGTAGAGTGGCTTTGGTGGGCACCTGGTGTCTAGCCACAGTGACAACCACCCCTATAGGTTATGTAATAAAGTCAGAAAACACCTCAAAGTGTGAGAATGTGATCCTGGTAAACAGATAAACACACCAGATTAAAAACCAAACCAACTCCTCTTAAAAGACTTGGCCTCAAGAAAACAAGCTGCACAGAAGCCAGTAAAACCTACTCTGATGTGAAATGCTCAATTTTCTTGTAATAAAATACTAAAGTATAAATTTTAAATGTATTCAAATAGCTTCTGCCAAATAGCAAGAACGATGCATGAGTTTTTCTACTGTCTTCTGAATTATTTGTAAGGGAAAATACTTAGATCCTGATTTTGCCACTTAATCTTTCAAAAAAGAAAAAAAAATCACACAGGAAAGGTTTGTGTAGATGAGAGAATTCTGGTTGCTTATGTTGTTAGAGCTTGATTTTGCTCTTTGAATGTAAGGTTATGTTTAAAACCTACATTCTTCTGGCATCTACTGAAGTTTTGTTCTTCAGAACTCTTTATATGGGCTAAAATAAGCAGTAGTAGTCAAACAAATATGGCATAGTGAAAGCAAATGCTTTGATCAAGTATTGTTGACAAATGTACTGTTACAGAAAGCTTTAAATAACGTTTTATTTCTGTCTTGCTGTAGTACATGTCATTAGATGAATCAAAACAGGTGGATTTTAAATGTTTTAGAAACTGGTGGTTAATCAAGAATTATAGTAGCGCAATGTGTATGTCTTTTAATAAGTGCATTTAAAAACATATTTGGCAATAAATACATCATTTAGCTACATAACCAAATACTTAATTTTTCAATTTTTCCTTTAATAAGGAAAAGTTCAAGAGGAATTATGACATTGCCTAACCTTTTGTATGTATCTTGAACCTAGCTGCTTATTCCTGTTTGGACAGAGATTTCAGCTTTGGGTGGTGCTTACAGTGTCTGGAGCACCTGTACACTGCAACCTTCTGCAGAGGAATAGTAAAGACTTCAGCTACAAGAGCCTCAAACTGCAGGTTGTCCTCCTAATATTGGTGAGATACTGTCATGTCACTTGTCACTTCTACTGCAGTTGTAAGGTCTGCAGTGATTGTTATTCAAAACAAGGTGCCTTTTGGACAAAGAAAGTCATAACTGTTGATTTTAAACACATAGAGACCTTTGCCACCATATAAATATGTTAAGGACCTTTCCTGTGCCAAAAACATAGAGCTATGATCTGCTAGATACAAACTACTTGACAAATTGGCACAAAAAGTGACAAGTTAGCAGTAGCAGCTTTTAAATACGCATTGCACTACAGAACATAATGCCTGAAAATGAAGAATTGCTCTGAATTTTTGGGGTGTTTGAGATATGAGATGTATAAATGTGAGAAGGGATTGTAAGGTGCTGATTTGCACTGTGATTTTTTTTTTTTCTGAAAAAACTGTTGAACCAGAATCTATCAGATGGGTTCTGTTGAATATCAGTGGAGCCAAAAATTCACCTGCTCATCACCTGGGTCTGATTTGTTCCCATAAGAGGTGGGAGACAATAATCTGCAGTGGCTCCTTGGCTTCTGCAGCTGTTCACAGTCTGAATCATTGGTTTGAACATTTGTTGGTCTCAGATGAACTTCAGGCAATAGAATGAGAAGTCTATGGCCTATGAAGTGTTGCCATACATTCTTTTCTTTTATCCCTGCTGTTGAACCTGGCAGAAAATAATTTACCTCACAGTAGGATGGCAAAGCTCTTTCTTGGTGTGACTTGGTGGTTTTTTGGGGTTTTTTTTTTGTGTTTGTAGTTCATGGCTTTCAGGAATGGGAGTGCTGTTTTTGCTTGAAGCTCAAGTATGAGCACATGACATCAACCTGAGGTTGAGATGTCAAAGGTAGGGCCTCACTGTGTTTTTTGCAGATGCCCCTCTCCTGCACAGATTTATGGATGGAACCAAGGGGGTTCCAGCTGCGAGCAGAAAGCTGAGGTGGAACAAATGCAGGCCTAATTGTATTTCTGAAATGAAACACAGGCTTCTAAAATCTCTAAAAAGCATGGGTGAATCTTTCTGGTGTATGCAAGTGTCAGTTGACATATGTCTTGTCACCACCATCTTTCTGACAGTTTATGCTTAAAAGAATCCAGCTTTTTCACAGGTGTGCAAATTTTGCTCATAGTGCTTATCAGTTTGGAAGATAGGACTTCCTAAACCACTGAAATATTTCAAAGTGAAGACTTTTTATTAGGATATAATGCTTATTCATAGCTTTCTTGTAGCTATATCAGTAAAATACTGCTAAAAAATGGCGTGCCTTGTTATGCACCCCCTGATTTCAGGGTCCTAAACATCTTAGGGAGAGCTCATGAACTCGCTTTTTTTTCTGATTTAAATGAAGTATCATGCTTTCAAAGCATGGTGAAGCAAACAGATTTGATACCTCATTCTCCTTTGCTGGATGCAGATGTATTTTATTAAATATACACAGTTTTGTACTGCCACTGCAGTGCAATGTCTGTGTTGTACACTTTGAAAGGAGGATAGGCGTGGTTGTGATGTAGTGTCCAAATATCATTTCATCATGGGATTTTTCTAGCAGAACTGCTTTGAAGTAGAACAAAAAAAAATATCCCTTTACTTCTGTGGAATATAAGTGCCATGATCATCTCTGGAAAGACTAGCTTTGGGAGTTTAAGTGAAAACCCCTCCCAAAATGGTAAGCTTCAAGGTTTCAGGGTTCCAGCAGTGGTGTACTCGGGGGTTCACCGAAAGCCTTTTTTAGTGTCATGCAGGCTGACTGCTTTCCATTCTTTATTGCTTTATGTTTTTTCAGAGCTTAAGTGATCTTTGGTCTCAAGTGACCGTCTGTAATCCTTTGTTGTGGCAGGGCTGAGGGGGCAGCTACCTGAATGTAATGAACAAACTCACCATGAAGTGGAAATTGCCATGTAGATAAGGTCTGGGGAAATTGGGTTTAAATGAAGAAAGCAATAAGATGTAATCTCCCAGGAGCTCTGAAAGGAAATCTGATTGCACCACCTGATTTAGGGAGGAAACACTGATTTTTGCTGATGTAGTTTTTCTGCTTTTACTTATCCTACCTGTCACCATACAGTCATTGTGTCTGTAACTGCAACACTAAGGAAAAAAGATGTGTAAATGTTTCTTGTTGATAAAGCCCCACATATAAGCCCCTATGTGCCAATGAGTACTTCATTACAGTGCTGTCCCTCAGCACAAGCCACAGGGTTAACCACAGATAATTGGTTAAACTCCTGAAATGTTCTTCTTGGAGTGCCCAGCACTACAGGCTGTCCACAGCAAAAAGGAGAGACATTTTCCTCATGTCTAATTTAAAATAGGAAACATGTCCAGCCCTGTTCTTCAGTAGAATGCAAAGGAAAATGTTGGTAGGGATCTTGTGGGCAGCCTGAGATTTTGGAGTTTTTTCCCCCTCAGCTAATCTTGGAGGACCAGGAATGGCTGCCCCCTCATCTGTAATTTCTTTCTTATCCTAACTCTTCGCTTAATCCTTAAGGCAGGTTGATGACTTGCAGCGTCACCCTTGTCTGATACCTGAACCGGGGACACAAAAAGCTGTCTGCAAAATGTACTTGGTGATGCTGTCTGGTAGGGCTGCTGTGGCAGGAAGGCAAGGAGGAGACTGGCTGCTCTCTCTGTCCTGCTGCAGGCTGAGCATGCCCTTATTGTTATTTCTGGGTGTGCTGATTCAGCGCGGCAGCGGGTGTGTAATATATACAAAATATGAGTGGCTACATATGTCAGATTAAAAAGTAAACAGGTCAGAGTGTGTCCTCTGATGTGTATTTATAGCACATTGACATCAGCAGGAGTTATGTACATCTGAAGGCGGATTCAGCCTGTGCAGTAAATGGAGAAAAGCGTTCCTCAAGCCAAAGCAGCAGAGGTTGCATATCGTATGTTTCAGTGAATATCACTTCTAACTGTCCTTATATATACCCTACTTACATTGTATATCTAACCTCAGCAATTAGAGCCTGCTAGGTATAAATGTGGTGACAAGCTGTACCTTTCTGGAGTTGCTTAAGAGTTACAAATAGGCATGACTGAGTAGTTGAAGGACGTTGAGTTAAACATGCTTGAATTAATAGGGTAACGATTGGTGCTGCTCAGAGCTATAAAATAAACACTAGCTGGAGCTCTGTGCTATGTGGCAACCAGATCGAGCCATGGGGTTGCTGATGTATTCTGAAATGACTCAACTTTGTTAAGTGAGAGAGATAATCCTAAGAAAGCTCTCTACATAGGCTCCCTGTGCAGTTAATGTTTTAAACCCCCCTTTGGCTTGTTGTTATGACTTCAAAGATACTCTAAAGCCTTTGTTAAATTGATCATTAACTCTGCAATGTTATAATTAGACATTTGAACTTGGCTGCATTCAGAAAGAAAATGCAAGAATGAAAATCCTGACCAGCGTTGTTTCTCTGCAGCTCATCAGCATGGTCAGAGAAGGATTAAAGTTCCACAGGAGTTAAAAAGCAATGGGGATTGAAGGCATTAACCAGCCTTGCAGGATGGATAGGGAGCCATTAATCCACGAAGTTTTTCTTTGAAAGTATGGAGCGAGAATAATGTCAGGAACCTGAAATGGGTTTCTGCTGGAGATTTAAATTTAAGCTCATAAACCCATTCTGATGGGAATGTCGGGCTGGAAGCGTGTGTTGGGGAATCCTTGAGTCTGCAGCCCAGCAATTGAGCAGTTACAGCCATCAGCTGTGGGCTGCCACTGACCCATTCCAAGGCTGCAAAACCAGCAGAGGAAGCCCCGGAGGAAGCTTTGAACAATAGCGAGGAGCCCAAGCAGCAGCTGGGAAGATTGAGGGTGGCTGGAGGCTGCGGTTAAAGTTTATGAGGTCTGGGGCTGGGAGAAGCTCAGCCCTACGTCTCCCACTTTCTTTCCTCCGTCTCTCCTGATGGAGTACAAGTCGAGACAACAGCTGGTAGCTACTATAGGCCCGGCTGCAGAGTGGATGGGAAAGCCTGTCTCCATAGTAACAGGGCAGGCATTGCATGTGCTGCTCCTGCTAGATCTGGGGAGTAGCTGGCTAAAGACATCTGGTCAGTGTAGCCAATTCTCCGGGGAAATTAGCTCATTTCATCTGATAGTAACCACAGAAACTTTTGACTTGGTTTAATAGTATGATGCTGAACATGAGACAGAACCAACTGGTTCAGCAGTTTTGAAAGTCAAAGATTATCTAACTACTTTAAGATAAATATTTTGGTAAGGAAGTCTATTGCTTGTGCTCATTACCCACCTCCCGCTCTTCCCTGTGGTGATGTTTCTGTCTAATATGAGATGATTCTTCAGTGTGGAATGGGTTTTATGAATTCAAAGATAGTTTTCTCTTTCTAAATATTTATTTCTTCTGCTTACAAGAGCTCTTTTTATTATACAGTGAGCCCTCTATGCCTTTCATCTTAGGGAAGCTCTATATAGTGTGAAATAATGTCTGTGTTAACATACTATGGCCTGTACTCTAAAAAAAGTTCACTCCCCACCCACAAAATCTTGGGTCAATTAACTCCTACACATTTTCAAAAGGAATATTCTGAACAGTTATGCAGCTACAAATAAACCTCAAAATAGCTGTTGAATGTGTGTCAAAGTCTTGAGCTATTTAGCTTCAATTAAACCAATTGCAGATCATAGTCTTGGGTACAACACAGGAAAATTCCCAACTGATTTTTGTGGAACAAATAATGCATCCAATAGGCAGAGACTATACTCAGGATATGGTGGTTGCGTATGTTGGCTGTTGTTTTCCTGCTTACCATAAAATTTATCAGCTCATACTATCTGTGTAACACTCAGAAATTTGGAGGAAATTGAAGAGTGGAAACTTTTTTTTCCATTTGCACATTAGAACATCATTGCATATTTTTCATATGCCAGTAAGTGATTTTAGTGGATGATAGTGGCTTTTCTGGAAATGCAGAAAAGTGTCTTTGAAGTGGCCCAAGAGGAACATCCTAAATGTGTGGGGCACAAAGAAATGCTTGATTTTCCATCACCCACACACAGTACTGACACCTACTCCTGGTTACAAATATTTGAGCTCAGTGGGTTGTTGTGACCATCATGATCTAGAAAATGAAAATGTGTGGACAGGCTTGAGCCCAAACCATATGTCTCTGTTTATGGAAGACCAGTGGAGCTGTCAGCCCTACCTATGATTTCTGTTTGAGCACGTGGGGTTGAATGAGAGAAGTGTGTTCAGCTTTGCTGGACAACAGCAGTAAAGGATTTTGTGGAGAATAAGAGCTGCTAGCTGCCATAGTTCTTAAGAAAGATCTAAAGGCCTTAACAGAAATCTGAGAAATTATTATAATAAAGGAAGGGGCCTGAGCTTCCCCAATCAGACAAGTGCAGCAGATGTTCCAGGGCCCCAGGTGGGCTATATAGATGTTAATAAACCAGATGAGCTGAAATTAGTTAATGAAAGAAGTTTAATCAATCTGAGTTGATTCAAGAAGTGACTGACTACCTGATGAATGCATGTACCTTATTGAATGAAGATTCTTTGGTTTTCTTTGTCTGCTGAACTCATGCTCTGATAAACCAAGAGTTTCATCTCTCTGTGGAGTTAAACCATTGAAAGTGGGTGTCAGATTTTTTTTTTTTTCCCCAAATGCTTTTATTTCCTGCCTGGAAACAGTCATGTGAACAATGTGAAGTAGCATGTGGGTGAGTGGTGGTAAAATGGCATGAGGGAAGGCTTTCCTTTTCCACTCTGGACTTTATACTGAGTTTCATGGCAAATGAGCTGTCCTTGAAACTGAAAAACAAACCTCTTGGTTTCATAGGCTTAAATTTCTGGCTACAGAAATTTAATAGGAATCAATAAGAAAAATTCTACTTAATCAGAGGAAAACTATGATGTTATTATAGAAAGACTTAAGGTGTGAGGGTACTCTGGGGGCCTTGAGGTGGGTGGTTGTTTGCCTTTCTGCATTTTGTTTGCTTGTTCTTAGGAAGCCAAATGGCTTTGGTTGAAACTTGCAATATGTCTTCCTGAAGCTGGATGTTGATAAAAATTAGGGAATTCTGGTCAGTGTGGTTATTAACATGAAATCTTTCCTCTCAGGGTATAGAGAGGGTATTTCTTTTCTACTGGGCTGCTTATTTTCACAACATTTTCAGGAAATTTAAATCTCCTCTGACATGCTTGGTCTTCTGATCTGTCCAGAGCAACTCATGGATTTGGGGGTTTTGAGAGGGGAACCGGAGGTAGACAAGGTAATCACATGGACCTCTCCAGGGAGACCAGCCCAAAAATAGACACCCCACACAAATATCTCCCTCAAAGCGAGAATTGATAGTAAATTTCCTCAGTAAATTTCCTCTGCTTTTTATACTGTTGCTCCAAGCTGAGTTCAAAGCAGTTCTTCTAGGATGACTGGGGTTTTTTGCAGCTTTTAGCTAGTAGTTGGGTTAGGTAGTATGAGACAGTCACATATAGTGTCCCTTCATGGAAAAGGGTAGGTACCCCTGAAATCATAACTGCTTACATCTCAACGTGCCTAGGGCATTTGACATGGGTTTCCCTTTGCATGTCCCTATTTCTCTCCCTTAACTGGAGAAAAAGACATGCATTTTTACCTTGTTCAAGTACTTGGAGTTTGCAGTCCCCATGAGGTCACTTCCTAGCCCAGCAGTTAATGCTAATTTTCTTAATCAGTATAAATATTAATGTTGCTTGTTTAATTGTTTGTAGTTATGAACATGCTTGAAAGCACATCGCATGTGGTTGCAGAGATTTTTAAGAGTTTAGCTGGTGTTTGGAATATGGTACAATTGCATTTCTGATGCCTGGCTACCTGCTGGCATTTTTTTCTGTGTTTTCCTTTCAGGAAGCATAAATTGTTGATTATGTGGCTCAGTATAAGTGGTAGTGGCTCAGTACTCAGATACAAGTGGTGTAAGGGTGTAAACTTCCCTTTCCAACAGATAGGATCAACTGTGCTTGTCTGTTACAGATTGTAGCTTGCTTCAGTGGTCATCCTGTTGACTTGGATGGGGATATTCAAGAATAAATTTTGAGTGCAGAGGTGTCAGAAATCAGATCTGTGTATGTACCATGGGCAGCTTAGCGTTAAAGCCTCAAGACTGAAGTCTAATCTCGAAACAAAATATCAGAAGTATTCTTCTGCCAAAACTCTGAATAGCTGCTTTTATCATTGGGTCCTATGATTGTGTTGGCTCACAGGCAGAGTTGCACAATATACTGAGCAGCAGTAAAGAGGTACAACCTGAGCAAAAGAAGAGCTTCTCAGCTCCTGAAGAGGAATAAGTACTTCAGTGGGGTTCCTTTACGCCTGAGTTCTGACTGAATTATCTTTGTATTTATTTGAACAGTAAAACAAGTTGAAGGTTGAAAAAAACACCCTGCTTTCCCTGCTTTAAAGAGTAGAAAGAACCACAGAAGATGAAGTGAAGTTAAAAGGAACTCCTTGGATGTTGTTAAGGATTCCAGAAGTACTCTTTAATTGCTGCCAAAGCTAATGTGTCTGGAATTTCTGTGGAAAACATCAGGGCAGTAGTCAGTTAGTACATATTTACCTCCAGTTTGCAATAGATTCTCCTTCCCCAAGCTTATTCACCCTGTTCTCTGTGTTAAAAAAAATATGAATCCATGTTTAATGTTATACTTAACATTGAAACAGTCAAAGATGGTTTCTTGTAGGAGTGGGAGGAGTTGCACAGTGGTAACTGCTTGGTGTTGCTCTGAGAACTGATTGCTCATTCTACCACCACCATTGTTTGATGTTGTTTTAAAGCTAAAAAGTAATCTAATTCAATTCTATAAGCCTGAAATTAATTCACAAAGTGTCTAAAAAGAGGGCTTTCTTAGTGTTTTTCAGATAAATTTAGCACCCAAGATGAACATAGTCCATGTCTTCACAGCTTGAAATACTCATTACTATTACTCAAAGGGTGTGAAACCACATAAAGGGTTACCAGAGAGTTTCTACCACATCTAGAGCACTGTAAAGCTTGATGTTTAAATAGGCACAACATTTCTGGCTTTATCAGCGTGCCATTTGGGACAAGTAATGTGGTGCATGATAGGAGAATTCTCTGATATAACATGCTAAGGGCAGATTTCTAATGAGGAAAGCTTTATTATTGGGCTTACTAAAAACATGCACTCATGTCATCAGCTTTGCTCTTTGCTATCCCAAGTGCAATAGCTTATAAATATTCAAATACCCAGTTATGGGACACAGCTGTAAAGTACTTTACATATCTAGTAGGCTTCCTTTGGCCATCCAGCTGATGAGGAAATGCACACTGTGCACAAGGCAGTCCCTTTCTAGCGTAATGTCATTGTTATGAATTAAACCCTGAACAAGTACTAGCAATCGACAAAGTTAAATTGAATGTGTTATTTGTTGGGGAAAGGGGAAACACGAGGTTGTCATTAAAGTCATTTTTAGCAGAGCTGTTTTAGCTTTATGTGCACTATTCATGCGTCAGTGTTTGGTGGTTGTGCATCAGGACGCCCACTCTTTTTCCTCTCACTTCGTCTTAGAAAATAACTTTGCCTGTAATTATTTATTTTGCATACTGAGAAAATATTGCTATGAAAGAATTTTTTACAGTGGAAAAAAACCATTATCGCCTCTCAGTAATGGTGTGATGTGAAGAATGTCACGTGTTTCAGTTACCACTCACACAGAGTGGTGGTTTGTGTGGTGAGTTAGTAAATATTGAGGTTGGGTGTGTTTAAAGCAAGGACTCACCTCTCTTCAGTATAACCTCTTGCTTCACTTCTGTAAGACAACTGCTGCAAGTGTGAGTTTTCACTAGTTCCATTGCTGCTGAACACATATATTTTTGTGTGGGATGAGCATTTTTGGTTCAAGTGGGTAATCTTGGCTCTCTGGTTTGTCAGTAAGGCCTTTGGTGTCCAGATTAAAGTTTTTTTGTTGGTAACACATCTAACATCTAAAGGGGTCTTGAGAGGCTTAAGCAGGACAGACATACGAAAATCAACTTTTCAAAAGCATTGAAAACTGCAGAGAAGATACAAAGCGTAAGCTAAAACATTGAATGATCTTTTGATATTAAAAAACTCCTAACCACAAAACAAGTTTTATAATTATTGACAGAATTCATCTAACTGTGGAGTAAGACTTCAATTTTCTTCATCACTCGCTGGGAAAAATTCTTTGGAAAATGTGGGTTTACAAAGATATGTTTATTTTAATTACTAATTTAAGCAACAGTAAATCACAGATCAGAGAGAAGGGCCTAGAAAATTCTGCTATCCCTCAAAAAAAGCCTTCAATGAATTACCTGGTAGTATAGTTCACATAAATAGCAGCTATGCCTCAAGCTTTAGAAAAATGAGTGCTAAATTTCTGAATTATTTTAGAAAAAAATAGTATTAAGTTCTGCTCCACTGCTACCACTTGGACGTTCTGATGTGTTAATGCATTTATAATGCATAACCAATGCTTTGGTTCTTCTAATGGTGTGTATTTTAGAGTGTACTCCGAGTCTGACCTTCATTGCCCAATGTTCCAGCACAGAAGAGGCTCAATTGTCTCTAAACCATGCTCCTTGTGCCCATTACTTTAGGTTGCAATTGTTTTTAACTCTTCAACTACTGCTCTGCAGAGGGGATTCTTCTGCTCGGATGACTTTTGCTAGGTATTGTGCAGAGTCTTGAGTTTATTCTTGACATGTCCAAGGCATTGCTTTTACAAGGTCCCTCCTTTTCCAAAGAGCTTTGGAGTACAGCGTTGCTGAATTCTGCCAAATACCAGCTTGGTGGTTTGTTTGTTTCATTATTTTGTTTTGTTTTTTTAAAAAATTCATTCTGTATGGTGCCCATTAGATTCTTGAGGTATTCCAAGTCTTGAAGCTCACACCAGCTGCTAATGAGAAGGCCACGGCTTTTTAAAGAATTTTTTTTCTTCCAGCAATGAATAGTGCACTTGTCCTTTATTTGTAAAGGGAGCAGAGGAAAGGTGATAGTGAGTGAGTGGAGTTTCACAGAGCTGAAGTTCTCCTTTAGTAACTTTGAATTCAGCAAAGAGCTGCCTCTGCACCATTTATTTATGTTGGACCCAAAACTGATAGAAACATGAATTCATGTAAAAATATAAGTCTTTGCACATAACAGTAGCTTGGTTAATGGGGTATGTGACTTCAGAGAGATCTGGCTTATATCTTCATTTTGCAAATGTAAGTTTAGTTTGGTCTCTTTGGAACACCATCAAAGCTTTGGAGAGAGTTTGCACAGCGGTGGTCACGTGCTTTGGTTGGTGTAAATTGAGTTCCCATTTCGGAATGCTCTAATCCTGATGCGCTGAATGATAGCCACAACTGTTCCCTGCTCGCTGCTTGGAACAGGCAGCTCAGGAAATTGGCACCAGGAGGAAGCTACTTGCCTTCAGTATGTGAAATGTATTTGCCACTTAGCTGAAAACGCTGACTTTGTTGCCTTCAGTTACGTTTATTTTGCATGTCAAATAACTCTCCTCTCCTCCTTCACAAATTTTAGAGGCAACTGTAAAATGCTGACTGAATGGGCTGTGTACATATGGCATCTGAGAGGGTTTTTATTAGCTTAAACTAGCACATGTGTTTTCCTGTGAGGAGTATTAAGTGCCTGGACTGCAGGTTTAGTGTGTGACTGTTTTTGCAGCTGTGTGGAAGAGCATGATGTGTATTCCCTGGAGCAGGGCTGGGAGAGAGCTCAAGTATGTTGAGGTAAAAGCAAGTTGTGTTTATGGGAATGTCAAACAGAAATATGGCACTTGGACCCTTATCAGTGCAGAACCTGATACTGGTAACTGAGCGACTGTCACCCAGGTGTGCAAAAGGATTTTGTTTCAGAATTTGATGTCTTTATACTGGAACTTTGTCCTGCCAGACCAGACAAAAATTAAGTTTTCTTTTTTACTTTTTTTTTAATCTGGAGGAAGTTGAAACCAATGTTTGTCACTTAAAATTTATTTATTTTTAAACTCTTATGGGAGAGCATATTCATTGCTCAGGCCAGAAATCCTAGTTTTGGAGGATGGATTTTGAAAATACGCTGCTTCTAGAAGAAGCAGGATATAATGAGCAAATATAGAATTAATGCTTTTGGTGACCTCTCACTCTTCTTGCTTGTAGAAATTACATCACATCCCAGAAAGAGTCACGTAAAACCAAAAATGACATAGAGGAGAGCAGCAAGGCCAGAGCTGAGAATCCTGAAGCAAGGCTAGCACACAGGACCATTCCATAAGTCAATTCTTGGAGGGAGGGCTGGGCCTTGGGGAGATGTTTTGCCTGCACAAGAGAGCTAAGAAGTTAGAACTTCATCAGAAAGAACTCCTCTTCAGCATACTCTGTATCTGCTTTTGCAGGAGCAAGTTGTTGAAATATGCCATAAATAAATAGCTCAGGGGATCTAGATGTGGGGGCCTCGTGATGTCTCTGTGCATATCCAGCTGTACTTCCATCCACAGTGCTTCTTGTCTTGAAGCATTTGTGTGGGTGGCAAGTAGTGGGTTTTCAAAGCCACTGGAACAAAAATATTTTTTTATCAATGTTCCTCCTAATTTGTTTGAAAATGTGTTGATGCTTCCTGGATGCTATTACAGTATGGCCTCAAACAACAAAAAAAGTACATTGTGTCTGAAACCACTGGATTTCAAGTGTTGCTGTTATCAAATTTTGGAGCAGGTGACCAGAACTTGACCATTATGTCTTAAAAATGCTATCTACCCTTATATTCCCTTTTAGCTTTACAAAGTGGAGCTACTGCAAGTTAAGCTAGGCAGATCATGGCCCAATTCTTCCTTTTGTGTGACTCTGCTTACAGATAAGAGATGCTGTGCAATATTTATTTTTCTCTTAGAATGGAGTAATGTTGTAAAGTGATAGTCTAAGGGTATAAAGGAAATATGCTTTGCTGGGAGACAACAGTGGCTTTTATTGCCCTGTTAATTGTAGCTGGAAAACAACAGGCATACAGTCTCTTCCTGAGGTCCCTCAGTAAATTCCATGTTGGCTATGGAGCAAAGGCAAGACTTATGAGCTGCTTGGTGTAGGGCATGGTGGGTATAAAGTAGCTTTTTAAAAAAGGAGTGAGAAAGGTTGTTTAATAAAAAGCATGCAACAAGATACTTGACAGGAAGAAAATGCTCAGATCAAGGAAAGTAGCCACTGTATAAATAGTGTTATTATGACAGTTCTCTGTAGCACAGAAATACTGACTTGCTTGGCTTACACTGACTTTTTTTTAATAGTCTGTAGCAGTTCCTTCTACTCATATTAGCATATTGTATGTCCTAACGAGTGAGTTTGCATATTTGTGAACTATGTTTACGTGTGCTTCATATGAAGTGTAGGTGAATAGTTTCTTTGAATTCAGTAAGATGTAAAATTAAGCATATGCTGCACTGGGTAGAAGCCAGAGCATTTTTCACTTTGAAAGAGAGGGTCCTGAATGAATTACTTCTAGAGACTTTTATGAAGCCCTGAATAAGAGGTTGATTAAATAAACAGAAAGGAGTAGGGATTTTTAATCATTTTTGCATCAGGGTTAGCATGTTGACACTTTCTCTCTCTTGCCAGCTGCTTTGGGTTTGAAGTCTACTGCTTGAGCATGCTTGGTGATGGGGGAGAGCTCCACATTAAAACAAGTGTGCAAGCCCAGCACAAAATAAATGTGCAAGCCCAGCTTAATTCACGTCTGCAAATTCCTGGTGGACATCATCAGCAACCACATTCAAAAGCTAAAGACAACTGCATTGTGAAGAGACTTGTGCAGGGGTGATGGTGTGGAAAGTTGTAAGGCAGCTGTGCTCCAAGCCTGTGCCTTCACGTGCAGAGTTACACCACTGACATCTGAGGCCTTCTGGGGCTGGTGGAAAAATTCCAGCTGCCAGCCTTTGGGTTTGGCTGAAACCTCTAGTGCAGAGGAGAACGAAGGAAATCAGCAAAAGGCTTTCTAAATGCACCTAAAGGAGTTAGGTGCCTGACTCCCGTTGAAATTCAGTGGGATTTAGTTGCTTGGAGCCTTTGGAAAAATTTCAACGCAAAATTGCAGGCCTGAAGTATTCTCTAATGGTCCCAGTGCTATTGTTCTGTGCTCTCAGCACCGATTAAGGGAAAATAAAAAAGCTTTGTCACAATCAACTGTTCTAGCTCTGTCTCCTTGTAAATATCCCTTTTTTTCAGAGCATGAACATTAATGGAAACATTATTTCATCTTAATTCAAAACATTAATAAGGGAGCTTTAATGATGTCCAGTAATTTGGGATTAATTATGGGCCTCTGAAGACTAATATTGTCTCTTTGGTTTTCTGTAGCCTGTTTAATCATTTGGTGCCCAATTTGCTAGATAAAGTATTTTAGTAAATGAAACCAGTCTTTTGAAAGAAAGGAACAACCAAGTCTGTTGGCTTTAAACATTAAAAAAAAACTTAGCATTATTTGTTTTCCTTCGAAAAGATGTAATTTACAAGCTCTTTGGAAGTGAGGAGGTGAAGTAGAGGGGAAAAAATCTCCAGTCCTAAATAGCGTTTTTGAGACTTGCTGTTGCTCAGTAAGTGTTTATATATAAATGAGAAGCCATTTGTCTTTCTATTTTTGATCTTTGTACTTCATTAAGTTGGGATTTTTACTTTATTGAGTCTTTGTGTGCTTGCCTAGGCCATCTGATTTTGCTGTTCTGTGTATCTTAGAAAGCACAGTGCAGCTTTCAGGAAAAAAAACCTGCCTTTCTCAATAGAACAAAGAGGGGCCTCGCTACACAAAGTGGGTGAGATTAGAAGAAACAGTTGCCTTTGCTGCTGTTAATTTGCATACCCTGCTGGAGCTATACAGAAGTGCTGTCTGAAGCATTTTGCAAGCCCTGATGTGTCAGGTGAACAGTGTGCTGAGAAGTGGACTCCAGCTCTCTCTGAATTAACCCCCAGCCTGTAGCGTTTGGGTTTTGGGTGCTGCCCTTCTGTCTGTAAATGCAACCTCTTGCCACAAAAATGATCAGAGGGCTGGAGCACCTCTCCTGTGAAGACAAGACTGAGAGCTGGGATTGTTCAGCCTGGAGAAGAGAAAGCTCTGGGAAGACCTTTGAGCACCTTTCAGTACCTAAAAGGGGCTGGAAGAAAGCTGGAGAGGACTTTTTACAAGAGGATGGGACAAGCGGGAATGGCTTCAAACTGAAAGGCACAGGTTTAGATCAGATATTAGGAATAAATTCTTTACTGTGAGGGTGGTGAGGCACTGGAACAGGTTGCCCAGATGAGTTGTGGATTCTCCATCCCTGGAAGTGTTCAAGGCCAGGCTGGATAGGACTCTGAGCAATCTGTTCTAGTGGAAATCTCCCGGCAGGGAGGTTGGAGCTAGGTGATCTCTAAGGTTCATTTCAACTCAAACTCTTCTAGGAGTCTGTGATTGCTTTATATGAGANAAGAGAAAGCTCTGGGAAGACCTTTGAGCACCTTTCAGTACCTAAAAGGGGCTGGAAGAAAGCTGGAGAGGACTTTTTACAAGAGGATGGGACAAGCGGGAATGGCTTCAAACTGAAAGGCACAGGTTTAGATCAGATATTAGGAATAAATTCTTTACTGTGAGGGTGGTGAGGCACTGGAACAGGTTGCCCAGATGAGTTGTGGATTCTCCATCCCTGGAAGTGTTCAAGGCCAGGCTGGATAGGACTCTGAGCAATCTGTTCTAGTGGAAATCTCCCGGCAGGGAGGTTGGAGCTAGGTGATCTCTAAGGTTCATTTCAACTCAAACTCTTCTAGGAGTCTGTGATTGCTTTATATGAGAGACATGTTCCTGCTTTTTTTTTTTTTTTTTTTTTGACTTTTGAGGAGTACAGAGGTGCTGTATCCCTGCTTGTTCAGATGCTTAACCTGTTTGTTGTCCAATCCAGTTACACAGCCCTCGACTGATGGCAAGTGTCCCATTTGTCACTTTACTTTAGCCTCAGCAGATCTATTGTCCCCTCTCTTGGCTCCTTCAGAGACCTGCCTGTCATGACTTCTGAGAAAAGCTTGTGGCAGTATCCTTGCTCCATTTTTGCTGCCTGAGAGTGTGAGGAGGTTCCACCTTACTGCTCTGTAGCAGCAGCATTCCATTGTCTTGGCTAAAAAATAGGTTTCAGTGCAAGTAGTGCCACAGGAAACTTACAGCTGAAGGGATGGTTGTTGGCATGCAATCCCTACATAAGCTACACGAGAGATTATTTCATTGTTTAAAGACATTCGTCGGAACTTTATAATCCTTGAAGCCAGATTTGATAGAATTGTGGGAATAATGGGATTTATCTCTCCTATGAGGGTGATGTAATAGAGCTTGTGATATGGCAGATGTGGGTAAAAATTGTATTCCCAGTGAAGTGTTGAGAGGGGAGGAAATTCTTCAGTACGAGAAATGTGTACTTACGAGTTTTAAAGCTGTCCTCCTCACCAATGCCTCTTGTCTTCCTGTGCCTGCCATCTCTCCTTCCTCTTAGGGCAGACACCTCGATGGGAGATGCAGTAATGTATGTAGTCTTCAGTTTTCGGTATTCTATAGCCAGTCAGAGTAACATAATGGTATGCTTTGCCTCCTTCCTCCTAGAACATGTGTTTTACCTCTCTTACATTTATGGAGTGCATTGAAAAAAGTCTAGAGTCCAAGACATTTTTGTTCGTAATAGATTTCAGATGACCTCATCTAGCCCTCCAACATCCTCCTACATGCCTGAATGTCAGTGATGCTTCATGACCAGTTGTAGTTTTGAGATCTCTGGGCAGAACCTCAGGCAATGTATTCTCCATACAGATGCATTCTTAGCCTCCAGAGACAATTTCTGTATCTGTTAAATAGCTGTTGTTGTGGTGTCATGATCCATTTTTTATCAGTTTTTTGTGTTTTTTTATTCCCTGAGTTATTAATCTGATAGCTTAAAAACACCTCTTTTAGCTAAGTTTTAGGACCCTGTCATTCCTTTTGGAGTTGCTACTATACTTTATTTCACAATGCAGGTATTGGCTGTCTCCCAGCAGAGGATTATAGCTCCTTCAATCCAGTGGGGATCGAGAAGTAAAGGAAGGACTTTTCAAGATGCATTTATTAGCAAAATACCCTGGGAACTCTGGAGGTATGGACTGTACTAGCGGATAGCATGGGTATATTTGTCAGGCAACTGTGTTTTTATTGATCCTGCCCAAGTTCCTTCATTGGATGGTGAGAGCTGTACTGTAACCAGATGGTTAAGTTATGCCATATTTTACTTGGCTGTGCTGGGATTATATGGCTGAGAAGGCATGAATATGGCACAGTGCATATACCTGGGCTGAACAGGAACGATGGCAGAAGTGAGAGTACCATGTAGAAATCAATAATTAAGGAAAAAAAGTATTTTCTCTTAAGTGAGACTCTGTATGCCCATAGTGTGAATGTACATGACTGTGACATCTTAGAGGGCTCTTTATACCATGTAAATTTTTAATCTCAGTGTTGTATTTCTGTTTTCACCTTGTAGAAAGGAGATTGTTATTAAGTTACATTGGGTTGGATGGGTCCTTGCACAGTGTAGTTTCTTGTGTAATTTTAACCAAGAAAACTCCTTGACTAAGCTTTAATTTCCATGCTCACTAGTGTTTTTCAGGCAGTTATTTTCTTATAGTGCATGTAAATTTCATGTTAAGCTGGTAATCTGAAAAATACAGGGAATGGTTTAGTAGCTCAGGAGAACATAATTTTCTAATGTACTTTTTTTTTATCATCTACAAGTTTCTGGTCACTAATATAAGAGCATACAGACAGAAATTCATCAGCCTCCCCCACCCCCAGGAGACTACTTATTAGATTTATGCAACACAAGATATTAAAAACACTTTTGTCTGTCACACAGCCACGGGCAGGGGAGGGGGAATTTGCGAGTTGCTAATGGATACCTGGCGTTTTTGTGTATGACCATGAAGAACAGCTTGTGCACTTTCACCCCCGATGTTCCCTGAATAACTTGGGTCTCGTTTAGGTCAATAAGCCTTTATAAAAACGTCAGGAGTGAAAAATGTGTCTTGGTGTAAGCCGACTGGTCGTTCCCTGCAGTCAGCGGAGTCTATAGGACAATCAATGTCCCCTGAGCTTGTCTGCATGTCAGGCAAAGAGCTGGGTGACAGTAACCATTGAGTGCGTGTCTGTCCCCTTGTCTTTGGGACAGCCCCCATTTGCATACTTGCAGTGTGCCTGCTAGCCTGTGAGCCGTGGAGGGCTTAAGGAAATATGCACACACAGCTTCCGTGCGGGTGTCCTGCGTGGGGAACGCTCGCTCTCGTAAAGCACAAAGCTCTTCCCACTTCCTTCTGTAAAACTGGGACTGGGATCCTGACAGGGTGCCCGGTCACGGTGCTGCTTGTGGTTCCACTGTGCTAAATTAACTTTTTATCTGGGTTTTTCTTTGCTTACCAAGGTAACTCTTTTTCTTCTTTTGCTTTTAGTAATTGCTTTTGGGGACAACTGAACAGTATTATCTGTGCTGTGACACATGATGTGAAGCCATACATCCCTTCCTCAGATGAGCTATTTTGAATGAAGGACAGTTTTTGCTTCCTGTGTGATTGGAATTGTCTTTTGTAAAGGGAATTTCCTCCATGGCAGTGATGAAAGGAAATGTACTAGTCCTCTGCATAAGAAAGAGCACTTGGATATTAGGGTTTATTGACCGGGTCTGTGAAAGGAATACAGTCACCTGATCAGAGAAGATTTCCTCTGGTGCTCTAATTTCTGTGACGATTCCACAGTGCCTCATGTCAAGCAGAGCTCATCATTTTCCCATTCAGTTTTGGTCTATAAGTGACATTAGACTGGACAAAGGGAGAGTTCAGTTGCATTTGAAGCTTCTGTCATAAGTCACGGGCTTTCCTTAAAGCATCTGGTGCAGCTGCTGTTTCTTTCAATTTATGATGTTCATTATGTCTTGAACTTATTGGAAAATATTTAATAATAGTTCAAGTTTAACGAAAAAAAATGGTGCAGGGTTCTGGTGTATCCTCTCAGAAGGAAGCTCTAGAAGAGATTCTTGGCTGGGTTGAAGGGTCTGAGCTTTATGTTTATTTACAACCAATTAATTTATGTTTATTACAACCAATGCTCTGGATAGTTCTATTATATCTTAAAATCTACCTTGAATACAAGTGAATATAAACAATTGTGACAGCTGTTCTACTGCATCTGACATCTGGCATAGGTTATGAGATGTCAAAATTAAGCTAAAGAGTCCTGGCTCATGTTCTACCAGCTTTGCTAGAAATGTCACGAAGCTGAACTTCAACACTTTCTTGCCCTGAGATGAACAGGTTTTTTATGCCATCAAGGTGTTTTAGAATCACAAAAATATTACAGCGAAGTCAACTGATGCCTAACCCTTTCCCCATTATTTTTACTGAATACAGCCATATTATTTTGCTCAGTATTCAGGGCAATGTCCTGTGCATTTCTGAAGGTGATAATGACTCCCAGTTGTCTTGCCTAAACTAGGGTTTTGTCCTGGCTATTTCAGTCAATTAAGAAAATAGTCATAGGTACCGTCTTGAGTCCCATTTGCCAATTTGTTATGCAAAACAGCAGTGAGCCCTGCAGACGTGGGAGGGCTGGATAGAATGTTCAACAGCATGTTGTGTTCTCTTCAGTTGCTCTTTATGTGAAATCATACTTTGAAATAAGGAGCTCATTCTCTTAATCTGCACTAACCTGTGTAACTGTGACATCTTGAAACTGCTTTCTCAGCTGCACTCTTACTTTATGTGTTGTGTGTTTTCAATGGCAAGCCACTCGTACCATTTCAATAAATAGATTTTGTTGTTGGCTCTGATGGAGAATGTGGCTGTTTATTAATTGAGTTGGCCAATAAGGAAGGATTGCAGCTCCCTGATACTCAAGGAAACCATGCCAAGTATGCCATGTTTATCTAGCCTGTAGAAAACCCAAGGTTTATCTGTACATTGATGACGTTGCAAATAGGACCTAACTGTACCTCTGTCCAATCAGCAAGAATATCAAGTGTCTTTGACATCTGTCACCTTGGAGGCATTTCCAAAGTCATACCTTAGTATAGGTGAGTAGTTTATAAGTAGCTTGGTACCAGCAGTGCTGTAGGACTAGATCTCTGTTTCTGCTGAAGTCTCTAAATGCTGACAAGAGGATGGGAAAGGTGTTAGAGAGCTCACTTTGTCTTCAGTGTACCTGGAGACTGACATATTGGTGATGGATACTAGAAACCTTATTTTCAATCCTTGTGAGCTTAAAGGAAAACTGAAAAAGTATTAAAAAGGGGGAAGCTAAGCTGGTGTGGTTGATGGCACGTGAAGCACACCTCTTCCTGAAATGAAATAAACTAGCAAAATGCTCATCTTCTAAATACAGACTCTGTTTTCTTTGGCTCAGTCAGGAAACCTTTTGTTTGAATTAGACCAAGTGAATTGCGCAGAATGGTTTTCAGTTTTAGTACGTGTAGACAAGCCAAACTGCATGCAATCAAAGTATTTGAATTTGCTCTTAATATTTTCTTTCTCTACTCTTACAGATTTTTCTGTTTTACTTCAGATCATTTTTGGTATAGTTGACATATTTGCCACCTTCCTAATTTTACATTTTCTTTATTGCTTTCTAATACATTCTGAAAAGAGATGAAAGGCATATATAGAGCAGAGAATTAACCTAGTTCCCTGTGTGTTTCTTTTAGGAAATTGTATTAGTGGTGTTCTTTGGAACAGAATACGTGGTTCGGCTATGGTCAGCAGGATGCCGCAGTAAATACGTTGGAATATGGGGAAGGCTTCGTTTTGCTAGGAAGCCCATTTCAATCATTGGTGAGTATGCAAAGCTTGCAAAGTTGATGTAAACAACGAGTAAAACTTGCCCTGAAGGTTTATAGAAGTCGAATTTCTGCAGCGGTTGGAGCCAAGTTAGAGCGAGAGCTCTTGTGATTAGTGTGAATTTAGATCTTAATTTCCTTTCAGGAATTCATGGCACTGTCCTTTGAGAACAAACGTAGCTTGGTTTGTTTTTCCAGAAGAGCAGAATATTTTCTTTTCAGAAGTGATCTTAAGCTTTGCCAGGAATAAGTTTTGGCTGTAGTCCTTTCTCCTGTGATCTGAGAATCCCAGACACTGTACAAGAGCTACAAATATATTTTTTCAAAGATACCAAACAGCCTTTTTTTCTCCCCTCAGCAGCCATTTGACTAGTTAATGATGAGTTTATTTTGCACTCTAATTGAGCTCTGTGTCGCATGGTAGAGCACAATAGATGCACTGTAGTTGCTTTGTCTATCAATTGAATTAAAATACGGTTTTCAGTGATGCATTTGGAGCTGGACACCTCAATTCCCTTGGGATTCAGTTGGCTTCCTAAGATGCCTTAAGGGCTCTTGGAAATTACATCCAAATATTCCATATATGTAACCAATCATGGTTTTTTTAGAATGCTTGTCATTCATTTAACAGTTTCACCAAAAGAAACATAATCCGAAATCAATCTGTATTTTGTTAGCCAGCATTGAAAGAACTGTGTAAAGACCCTTGCCCTGTACTTAAGTACTTGAAATATAAATGGAGTAAATAAATCAGGCATTGGAAGAGGAGCATTGATATGGAAGAATAGTAATTCTTGTTCTGTGACATTTTTCACTACTCAGAAACATTATATATTGTTGAGTACAGGACTTAGTTTTCCATAAGCTATCTACAGTTTTGCTGAATGTAAATTACAAAATTTTGTACCTGGGTATTTTTACAATTATAGAATAGTTTGATTTAGCTTCTCTGTGCATCAATCCCTATATATATACACAAAAATAGCAACTGCATTTCAGGTGTGACTGCAGCTATAAAAAGACTTTGACTGCATCTTTGCACCCTGGCCACGATCCATTTCTCTCAAGTGCTAGAAGCATTCTGAAACATCATCCAAGTTAATGCAGTTTGGAAAACAAAATGCAGTTCTGCTTTCCCAGATATGGATCAAGTGCTAGAAGCATTCTGAAACATCATCCAAGTTAATGCAGTTTGGAAAACAAAATGCAGTTCTGCTTTCCCAGATATGGATCAAGAACTATTTAATTCTCCAAAATACAGAGTTCCTTTCCAAAATTTACTAGGCCTGAGGCATGTAGATTTAGAGTACAGTACCGACTGACTTAAACTAAATTAGGCTCATACTCTAATTCCAATTTTCTCTCCCTTTTAGACCTGGACAGATGAAATTATAGCAAGGCAATTTTCTTATATATGATACAAACCTCAAAATCACTGTCAATTAAAATCCTGTCTAAGCACAGAAGAGAAAATGAGAATTGGAGAAGAGAGAATAGATGGAAACTGCTGAAATTCCTCCTGGGTTAAAGCTAATAAGGATTTCAGGCTGCTTGACAGAAACTCATTCATCTAGACTGTGGCCAGCTTGGGCCCATCTCAGTACAACCTTTCCATCATATCACGTGATGAATTTTTTTTTACATGCCACAATTGAGATCTCTTGATATAGAAACAAAAATATTAATCGGAGTGACTGTTCACCTTGTTGAAGTATTATGGTCTTTGGTTCTAGTAGTCCTGCAGAAGTATTGCAAGATGCTGCTAATTAATTTTCTTCAATTGACTTTTATTTTCCAGATTTAATTGTAGTTGTTGCTTCCATGATAGTTCTTTGTGTGGGCTCTAAAGGTCAAGTCTTTGCAACCTCTGCTATCAGGTAATTATATGCAATAAAAGAAAGTAGTGCTATCTGAGCAAGGTGGCATTTCTTCTTTTGTTTTACTTTACCTCCTGTTTCAATTCTTGCAGGAGAAATGAGTTACTGCCCAGTGTCATGTAACAGAGCAGATCACTGATCATATGTTGGTGATCCCGTGAAGTGTAGGGAGATAAAATTTTGTTGTAATGCTTTTATGGCTAGTGGGGACAGAAAAGCTCATGCTCCTTCCCCCTTTCCCCAGCCAAGTGGGTTCTACCCAAATCCTGGTTTAGTTTCTTAGCCCAGTTTGATAGCAACTGATGCTTCGTATCTCTGGCATCTTCAAGCTGCCTCTTCATAAAATGTCTGTGGTTGTGAATTCCTGATGGGCTGAATCCACCGTGTGCTCAGGAAGGTCACACCACTTGGTTTTCTTGGATGAATGGGTGGCAGTGTGCTTTGCTATTCACACTATCTGCAGCCATGCTCCAGGATTGCAGTGACTGCCATAAAAATAATATTTTAAAATATTATTGGACTGTCTGGCTCAAATTGCCTATGAAATTCCTCTAAGATAAGGAAATCAGCTCTTCAGTTACCAGGTTCTGTGTTTTGTTTCCCATCCTGATGAGCACATCAAATATGAGTTGATGAATGATTTCCAGAGCATTTACAGTTTGCGTCTAAAATTCCTGAATCCTTGAGTTATCCGTACTAGCCATGTGCATAAAGGTCAGTTTTTCCCTTGGACAATCTCCCCAGACTGGCTTTGTAACAAACAAGAAGAAAGATGGGTGAGTGGAGTGAAAAGACACAGGCTGCTGAGTCTAACATAAAATACTCTATGTCTCTTAAAACAGTCCTTTGGAAGCCAGAGGTCCTTTTTCCACCTCTGTTTCTTCTCTTGTGCGTTTGGTCTCTTTGTTAATTTGAAAATGGTGTTCCAGGGGCATCCGTTTCCTGCAGATTTTGCGGATGCTGCACGTTGACCGTCAGGGCGGTACCTGGAGGCTGCTGGGCTCGGTGGTGTTCATACACAGACAGGTCAGTGGGGGCAGTCTGAGGAGTGCCACAGCTGGTGCCAAAGCTTTTACATTCAGAACAGCATACATTCAGCCCTGCTGCTGATACCACTTATATTTAGTGTCGAGGCAGGTAGTAATTTATTTTAACCAAGTGTGGTTGTTCTGCCCTATATTCACTGCCACTTTGGCAAATTTTGACTTGTAGTTGGACTCAACAACAGAAAATGAGACTTCTGAAAACTACTCTTAGTATTTCCTAAAATATGTGTCTAAATTCCAGAGTTGTTTTGAATCTGGCACTGTTTGAAAAAGTTACCTAACTACTTTTTGGTGGCCAGAAGGTTAATGAGTCCTGTGTGATGAGGTTGTTTTGACTCCGTGTTGTCTGTGGATCTCAGTGGATTTTTGTTAATTTGCATACCCAACACTCAGTGTCAATATTTTTTAATTGCTGAAATTGCATTTTTCTCTTCTAGTTATCCTTTATAACCCATCAGTGTTAGGAAATTTAAGTGTCTCAGAGAGATCATAATGCCATTATTTTGATTCTTTTTGCAGGAACTGATAACTACACTCTACATTGGATTTCTGGGCCTGATTTTTTCCTCTTATTTTGTGTACCTGGCCGAGAAAGATGCTGTAAATGATTCTGGAGAAACAGAGTTTGGCAGCTATGCAGATGCCCTGTGGTGGGGAGTAGTAAGTATAGCAGTTTCACATGTTAACACTGTCCAGTGTGGAGTAAAATTCAAGCAAGCATGGAGTAAGAACAGAGCTTTGAAACAGCTTCTGTCTGCTTCAATACACTTTCTGATTTTGTAATTCTGTGACACTACAAAAATACTGTAGAAGATCGGTCATATTATTTGGTGTTTACAGTCTTATGTGATCTAAAGTGATCACATTACATAAAAGAATGTAAAACATATGTTCTATTTCTTTATCCTGTCTTCCCTACTGGTACAGTGGTTATTTCTTGCTACCTTTGTCATGGTAGTGTTCAACTGCCTAAGCTAGTAAGAGTCATGCTAAATCAGGGCTAGTTTTTTTGAGAGGGGGTGGTGTTTAGGTTTTCTTTGTCTGTCTTTTTGTTGGGTCGGGTTTTTTTCCTTGAAAGAGTTATCTGTGTTTTGCAATTTGACCTGTGACTGTAATTCCCAGTTTATTCAGAATGGACTAATTCTGGAGCAAGAAGTATCTAAGATAGATAGGGAATGCGGGCACAGGACTCTTCTTAAGGTGGCTATATTGCTTTGGGAGCCACTTAGTGTCTTTACACAGCATTTGTCTGTGCTATATTGTAACCATCTTGTTTAGAGATTTCTTGGCTTTTTCTAAGGTGCTACACCACAACTTTGGTGTAGATGTATCTTTAGTTCTGGTAGTAAAGTTCTCCTTTATTGGTATTACTAGTGACAGTTGTCCCTTTGTTTATTATATGCACTTACTACTGTGGCAGCTCTATTCTGTTATTATATTTTCATAAGTATTTTAATTTTGTTGCTTCTGCTAGTAACTATTCCCTCTTTCCTTCTCACATGATATAAAAATACTAGGTTGTCAATTTTGTTCCGGGATTTCCCACCTGTAATTGTTCTCATTTCTGTTTCATATTGCAGTTCAAAGAATGATACTTTTTGGAAGCTATTTTTCCTTGTCATTAGCATTCAAGCAATGGCTTTTAAAAATCTGCTTTAATTCTATTAGCTTAATCAAACAAACTGTCATCACTAAGTGCTGTAGATCTTTGAAATGCATAGATATCACTGATAACACACTTGCACTTTCAAAATGTGCTGATCTAGAGCTTATTCTTTGCTGCTTTAAATCAAAAGGCATTGTTTATCTTTTTTTTTTTTGTTAAAATAATACTAACTAATAAGTCTTCTGTATAGGAGTGATAGGACTAACGCCTCAATTTCACTAATAAAATACATATTGAGAAATATTTTTAATAAACCTCTGTGTGTGTGTGCTTATGTAGTCTTCTCTTTACAAACTATCACTTGTTGTTTGAGGAAGGAAAGGTCTATTGATGAGCAAATCCACTGCAGGTCTGCTGGTGCTGAAATGCATATGTAGCCCTTTTTGAATACAACAGGTTTTGTTTTGTTGTATTGTTTTGCTGCTATGATCTGCTGTAGAATTCTTTCTTCTTGCTGTCTGCCATGGTTAAATACAGGCTTTCTTAGGACCAGAAGACTTACTGTGTAGCACAAGAAAGTGGCTTTCTGTCAAGTAGCTTTTTTCAAAAAAGCTTTCATGTCATTATGGCATTTTTATTTTCCACTACAGTGGTCAGATGACTCAGTAATTAACAGTGGCAGATGTAGCTGCATTTAAAAACACATGCTGTCACTGGCGTTGCCATTAAAAACTGAGTATGTGACAGACCAGATTGGCTTCCTGAAAATACAGTAAAACCTCCCATAGAAGCACCACGATCTGTCAGGATATTGAAATATTCTCCTTTCAGGGAATTATTGTTCACTTAATAGGCGTGCCAGTTATTTTGTCTTCCTAATTACAATAAACTTATTTAATCAATACTTTTAATTATGATAATATTTTTTCTCTGCTGTAGCTTCTATTGTGTTGCAGCATGCCACATGAAGTGTGAGACTGCATTCAACGAACACATAATGTAATTTCTTTAATATTAAAAGTAGAATTAGGTGTCCTTGTTCTGCTCTAACACACTTCCATTAACTGCTAAAAAGATTTAACAGAACAAAAGATGGATTCAGGTCCATCCATTTCTGATTTCTTGATAGTGTAATATTCTTAATTATTTCTGGTAGGAAAAAAAACCCATAAAGTTAGGCAGAGAAGAAGTTAGCCCACAGAAGCTGTGGCTGCCCCATCCCTGGAAGCGTTCAAGGCAAGGATGGGGCTCTGAGCAACCTGGTCTAGTGGAAGGTGTCCGTGCCCATCCCAGGGGGCTGGAACTGGATGATCTTTAAGGTTTCTTCCAACCCAAACCATTCTATGATTCTATGAATATCTGGGAAGTCACAAGGATTCTTCCTAATAAAGGTCTCAAACTCATACAAAACCCTTCTCAAGTGTTAGATCTTGAAAGTTCCACTTACAGTTAGCCAGA
This sequence comes from Leptocoma aspasia, assembly GCA_013399835.1. Taxonomy (NCBI): domain Eukaryota; kingdom Metazoa; phylum Chordata; class Aves; order Passeriformes; family Nectariniidae; genus Leptocoma; species Leptocoma aspasia. Next base: position 832,961 of record VXAX01005444.1, on the reverse strand, counting down.
ATTTTCTGAATTGCCTGAACACCACAAATTCTGGTCAATGAAAACCTGTTTTGAGTTGAACCTGCAGAAGAGGATAATTCACAGCTCCTGTCTCAGACACCATCATAAATAAGTAATCTTTCTTCTCTGAAAGTGCACTTACCTGACATAGTAGAGAATGCTTCAAAAAGTCCTTGACAGTGTTTCCACACCCCTTTTCTCACTCTCCAGCACTGCACTTTTTCGTTATCTCAGTCTGCGTGTACACTGCCAAACAAGTTCTTTGGGCAGCAGTAACAGAACGTGTAATATGGCTGAAGTAAACCAATAAAAGCTCTGTGTCACCACAACTAAACTGCATCTGGAGTTCGGTACTTCCATATTGCTGTGCTTTGCTGACTATAGGCATACCCCTAGGGTGCATAACTGGTAATTAAATGTTCTTCATTGTCGTTGTTGTTATTTATAAGTCTATATTGCTTTTCCATTTTCATATGTAAATTGGGTCCTGGGCTTTATTTCAACTTCCTTGAGAACTGTAGCTATTTGCCATGGCAGTTATGGGCTTCTTGAAGAAACCTAAGGTTACCTTGTGGCATAAAGAGTTGTCTGTATTATTGCTGCTTTTGAATGCAGTGCAAGCTGTATAAATTCTGCCACTGGCAGGATATCTGTATGTCTTTCAAAAACAGGTTTAGTGTTAGCAAGTAAAATAAATGTAATTATGTGATGTATGTATGTAATGTGGTGCATCTTCCAGTTCCCCAGTGCCAGTATTCAAAATTAGTCTGCTTATGTTGTCCATCATGTCCAGACTGACAGTTTTAAAGACCTAATATAGATTCAAGACCAATAAAACCAGGAAAACATTAAAAATAAAATTTAAAAAGCAGACACTTAAAAAAATAAGAAAAATGTTCTCATTGAATCTGTCAGAGATGACCACCTTCAGAAAGCATTACCTGCTCACTGCCTCTGGGGGTTTTGTGGGTTTTAGTGTTTGCTTGTGGGTTTTTGTTTTGTTGTTGTTGTTTTTTTCTCCCTCTCCCTCTCTGCTTCAACATTCATGTCAGTCCCATCTCAGAGCAATTGAGAGGAGCTCTGCTTTTGATATCCATTGAATGAATACACAATTTCCAACATGCACTTCGGAACAAACATGCCTCAGAAAAACTGTCCTAACAGTCTCTTTGATCATGAACGCTATTTCCAAAAGCAATTATTGAATATACCCATGCATGGATATTTCTCTCTGCCTTTAGCTTTGAATTGAAGCAAGCAGTTTTCTGCAAATAACAGCTTTACTTGAGGATTTCTTGTTCCTTCAATTGTTACAGCTTAGAAGATAGGCTTTTTCACTAAAGACCAAATTCAGCAAAACATTTACAAATTTGCTTACTCCTAAGCATACACAAAACAATGTCCTGTTTAACAAAGCCCATCAGTATGAGTTGAATGTAAATTGAAAATCAAAGTTGGGGGAAAACTTTGCTAAAAAGTTAAAGTCAATTCCACTCAAAACTGCACATGCATAAAACTTTTGCTAAATTAAAGGTAGTTTGATTTAATTTATAAAATAGTTGGATATAAATTTTAAAAAAATAGCTTCATGAAAAGTGATCTCGTGGATCTTGTCTTATTCAGGACTCTTTTCCCCCTCTTCCCAATTAAAAAAGCCATTGAGAACTGTATAGTGACTTCAATGTTTGACAGAAAGGGAGATCTCATTTTTGGTTTCTGTGTGGTTTATGAGTCAAATATACTAACTGTACACACCAGTAACATCCTTTTAAAAAAAAATTCTGATTTTGGGGATTATGTGTTTGGATTTTTTGTGAGTTGTTTAGTTTAGGAATTGTTGGAGTAGGGGTTGAAAGATGAAGATATTTTTAAATGCTTTTTTCCAAGGCTTCTCTTCCTTTTGCAGCTGCCTTCTCATGTCTGAGCTTTAACTCCATGAGTGGTTCCAACTACATTTTGTTCTCATGCAATGAACCCTTATGGGGTAGATATGAAGAACCCTTTTAAAATTGTTACTTGCAAAGTACAGATGTAGATATTGTTACATCTAGAGATTCTTGTATTTTGCAGCTGTTTACCTATCCAAATTTTCCCAGGTACACAGCAAGGATTTCATAGACAGAACATCCTTACTTAACTGGTTAGTTTCCTGTGCTCACTTTAGTCTGGTATAACCTAAAATAAAATCCTTTCCCTACTCAGTGCTAATGAACTTTACTATTTCTTCTTTCTGGGCGGGTTTTTGCTTCCTATTCCACCTTAAGACTTTTGATTCATATGTAATAGGAACAACATTAGTCTTAATGCCTAAATCTGTGATGTTCATCAGATCAAAGTTCTAAAATAGTCAGTGGATTAATATTATTTTGTTCCTAATTAAAGCAATTGTTTTAGAGGCTTTTCAATGAAATTCAATGTGTGAGCTCTTGTATCAATTTAATTTCATTATGCTAACATGTTTACTATGCTAGAGTAGAAGTTGAGTCAGTATTTCCATTATAATATCCTCTTTTACAACTGTAAAATTAGTATTGTGCTCTTTAGGGAGTTTTAACCCAGCTGTAAAAAATGACTTAGGGCAGAAACATGGCATGTAAGATTTTAACAGGATATATTTTGGGGAAAAAAGAAAACTTAATTTCAGAGTGCAATGCATTTGTAGATGGTTTAGAGTTATGAGGGCAGAGAAAAAAGTTAACTTCACACTTTGATTTACAACCAACCCAATTTCCAAAATGTTTTTTTTTTTTTAAAACCTCCTAGACAGCCATCACAGGAAATACTTTTTTTGTGTTACTGATGATTCATATAAACCAATTCAGAAGGAAGGGGCAGGGATGTGGTGGGAAAGGGGAGACAAATACTTAGATGTATATGAATTCTTCTTTGGTTTTACTTTGGTCACCTATTTCTTTTCACTTTTCTAGTTAATGTGTGTATTTCAGCATGATTTTAAGACTGTAACACAAAATAGTTGATAACATTTTTCACTTACAAGGATTTATCATTTTTTTCAAAAACAGAAGCATAAACCGTTATTTTCTCTCATAATCTTCGCTCTAAAAAGGCATTGGAGGCCATAACCTTTCCCATAATTATATTTCTTTGTTTTATTCCATTGTTTTGAAAGTGAAATTGTAATTAGGCTTTTTTAGGGATTTTTTTTTTTCAAATTAGGGATTTTTTTTTTCAAGCCACCCTCCAATGTAGGTAAGGAGATAACATCACGCTTCCGTCCCTCATCAGGCCGTGAATTAAGGTGGAATTTTAATAACAATTTCAGGAATACAGGCAAAGGTACTTGGGTAGTTAACTAACCCGTACAATGCTTCCGTGGGGTATGAAACAGTTTTGGGAAAAGGCCACATTTTAAAAACTTGTATTAAAAATTAAAAACTAATACGTGAACGTTTTGAATATCAGCGACCAGCAGGAAACTTGCAGCAAACATCACCACAGCCTGAGGTTGTGCGTTTGACTTTTGTTGTGTGTTTGGCTTGCACACAGTGACTTTGCTTAGAGGGTGGGCAAGTTCAGGACAGGGTGAGGATGGCCTGTGTGTGTCACTGGGGGACCAACATCCGTGTCCTGGGCAGCGGGAGCCCACAGGTCAGAAGAGAGTGTGACCAGCCAGCAGCTGAGCTGTGCCTCGGCTGCTCCAGGGCTCCGTGTGGTTTCCCGTGCTCTGGTTTGGTTGGCCTTCCTCGGAGTCACAGATAAAAATCTCTCTAATTTATAAATTCAGAAATAGCTGGTGACATAGGTGAATTTAAATTGCTCTCAGATGCCAAATGTATCCTTCTGCTTCAAATACATTCTTTCCTTGAGCTCATGCAAATAATGACTTATTAAGCCTTGCTATGCTGCGTCACTGTGGTGACAATCTTTACTTCAGTGTTCTGAAAGGCAAACTCAACAGATGTTTCCTGCATGCATGCTTTAAATTATCTGTTCCTGCTCTCAGTGTTTTATATGAATTGGTGATTCATTAGACTGTTTTCAGGGTCTTTACTACATGGAAAATTTTCAGCTTCTCTTGCTATTTATACCCATGTTATCTCTAGAGCACTTCATGCCTGAGCACAGTCACAGTGCCTGGTTACAATGTGTGTGTGCTCTTTCCATGCAGCAGTCCTGTAACATTCTCAGCAAACATCTGCCCATAAACCACATCACCACTTCAGAACTGTTGGCAGCCTTTCCCTAAGGAAAGTGTGTGACATGGACAGGCAACCCCTATCCCTGTAACTTCATGTGCTGTACAGTTGTCTCAGCCATGAAGACTTAAATTAATGGTTTTACTTTGCAAGATTTTAAATGTGTATTTTGTTGTAATTCGGTTTCCTATATATATTAGGTGGGGAAGCAAACTTGGAAGGAAGAGTTAACCTTCATTAGTGTCACGTGGGCTGACAGTGGGAGAGTTGGGAATGCGGCTAATGCTACTTTGAAGTAAATAAAAAAGGAAGAGAGAGCAAGAAGCCCAAAGTGCCATGTTAATACTTGCTGTAATGCCCTCTTTATTTCTCTTTGCAGGTGACTGTTACAACTATTGGCTATGGAGATAAAGTGCCACAAACCTGGATAGGAAAGACAATTGCATCTTGTTTTTCAGTGTTTGCAATCTCATTTTTTGCACTGCCTGCGGTAGGTTATCTTGTACTTTTGTGGCAATTTGGTGCTGATTCATTAGTTATCAGAGGGAATTTCTGTTACTGATTGTTTAACCTTTCATTTAACCTGGTTTTGTGTAAGCTTTGCATTAAGCTTCTATGTTGTAGCTGAAATTTATGTAGCTTGTAGAAACAAAAGAGCTTCTAGAAGTAGCTAAATAAATATGCAGTGGTTTTTGTATGCAACACTAGATTTGAGAAGGATTTGTGTTTGAGGAAGAGATGTTTAATTGCAAATAATTTTCCCAGCCTATCTCAAAAGTGTAAAGGAAATTATTTCTAATCACTTCTTAGTGATGACTTAGTGATGTTTTGGTTTTTTTTAGGGCATTCACTCATAGTTTACTCAACTGATTAGGTTCGAGGTGAACTGGAGAATTCTCATGTACATCCTTCTTCTAGAAAAGCTTCCAAAAAGATGTCACTGGCAGAAAGACAGCAATCAGCAGCCAGAGACACTGATGCAGTTCTTCACAAAATTAATATCTGTCCATGGCAAAAGTCCTGTTTTCCAAAGTGACCTAGAGCTGACCTTTTAAAGCTGTTATGGCACTTTGTTTGCACTGAAAACAGGTTCCTGAGTGCTTTCAAACAAGAAACAAGGCACTTGAGTACCAAGGGTAAATTCAAAATCAGCAAAACTTGGACTGCAGTTTGAAAATCCAAATATTCAGTGCCAGGGGTAGTTAAGGGTGTGTTTTCCACAAATTTGGCAATACTCCTGAATGGTGCCGTTAAAATGTTTGTGCCACCTGAAGTGTTCTGTTTATGTGTTTATTTTTTCAGTTCAGGGACACAAGCAGTTGTGTTAGTAGATGTTCGTGTAGTTCTAATGAAGAAGTGGTGGGGATGGTATAGAATAGATGACAATATTTTTATGCAAGTGCCATCACAAAAGTTCTTCACAGCATGAAATAGTAGCTACTAAAACTCCAGTGACCTTTTAAAATTAGTTGCCTACTTTAAAGGTACATAATCTTTTACAGAAGGAGGATAATTAAGTTTTTTTAATTCTTTGGCATCATTTGGCCTTTAAAGCATATGCTTCCCCCCCCCCCCCCCCATTCTAGTCTCTTCCACTTTTATTTCAGAAGAGAAATCAGATAAGTGAAATTATCAATATGGAAATGCCAAAACCTACTTTTTTGACTGAAGAGTGTTGGTGGTTGGGTGTTTTGTTTGGGTTTTGTTTTGGTTGGTTGGTTTCTTAAAATCAGTCTAAAATGCCACAAAAATGTTTTAGAAATGATTATGTAGCATCTGTGCCTTCACAGCCATGTTTTATGTTTACCTGACAGATTTCCCTAATCTTTGTTGGAAGTAGAACAACACCAATCAGCCCTTTATTAGTGGGATTTTCCTAACTGAATGAAGTTGTTCCTGTGATTTGGTCCAAGGGGGATTTCAGGGTTTGAAGCTCTATTGAAGGCTTTCTTGTTGGTGTTTTAAGTGAGAGGATCTGGCTGAGATCACAGTCAAAAGTGATTGTAGTGGCTAAACACAACTGATGTGGGCTCTGGATCAGGCAATGATCCCTCATTTCCCAAATATATGGTGTTTGAGCATCATCATCTCTTTGATCTTTACTAAATGAACATAATAGGAAGGGCATTTCATGTTCCTCTCAAAATATTCAATGATTAATAGAGTTCTTAGAGGTTGAGCCAAGATCCCTGGCTGCTCTGATGCTCTACTATGTGTAGAAAACGAATTGTGCTTTCCTTGAGTGGATGTAATCATGTAAGCTGTTTATAAACGATTTCATTTTCACCTGTTACTAAAACTTGTGTTAAATATGCCTGTATCTGTGCAAATGACCACATAAATGGCTTTGCTCTTTACTTAAATTTGGACTTCATACCTATACTACATTTGGAGTCTAGTTTGAATTTCACACCATCCAGTGCCATTAGTCCATGTCCCTTGTCCTGAGAGTGAATTAGATGGCTTTGAGTTCAACTCAGTTGACCGTTTTGAAATATGTCTTTTTCTCTTCTTCGTCCTCATTCCTCACTCCCACCATGGATTAACATACATAGAAATTACCATACCACAGTTAAAAGGTCTAGTGGCTTACATCATGCCCTGCCAAAGCTTTATTTCTCATAAAAACATAGTTAATTCCATCAGGTTGATTTTTTTTTTTCCCCTACTCTGTCATTCCCCTACACAAACCTTTGTGAGACTTCTAGAGGGTATTGCAATATCATTTCTGTTTCCATTTTCGGGTTTGAGTCCAGCAGGCTTTGCATCAGGGCGTGATAGCATTCACAGTTTGCTTCAGCAAGTAATAATAACTGAGACTAAAAATTTCACTGTATTAAGTCATTTCCTTTAAATAATTAGTTGGGTTTTACGATACTGAATAGAAGTTTATTAACACAGCATAATTTGGCAATTTTATGTGTGGTTCTTTCCTTCCACTCATACAAAAAAAAAAAAAAGAAAAATAAAAAAACCTTTTATTTTCTTTCCTCAGGGAATTCTTGGTTCAGGCTTTGCCCTAAAGGTACAACAGAAACAAAGACAGAAGCATTTCAACCGTCAGATTCCAGCTGCTGCCTCACTCATACAGGTACTGAGTTCTTGCATATTGCATACTGTCATTTCTTTCCATTTATAGTAGGTGTGGGGTTTTTTTGTTTGTGTTTTTTGTGGTTTTTTTCTGTTTTGTTTTGGTTTTTAGTGGTTGTTGTTTTTGTTTGTTTGTCTTTTGGGGTTTTTTTTTTGTTTTTTCCCCAAGCTGTTGGCAGTTTTTCCCTCCCTGATTGCCATTAAAAACTGTATAGGAATTACAGATGCAAGTTTTGGAAATCTAATCTTTAATGTAAACTAATGAGCAGAAAAGTGCACTCCCAAATCAGTGTAAACTGTTTAATTCAGCTGGTTAAAATCAAAACTGAAAGTTATCCTGTAATTATTAAACAATTTACCTGGGGAAAATGTTATGAAATGTTATGCTTGTAGCAATGAAAAAAAGAAAGAGGAGACTTCATATAGAATTGTGCTATTAAAAAATACATTGTTGCTTGCGAATACAAATGTCAAATATTCTTCAGTTGGGACAACTAAATTCTTCAAAATATCAAATTTAGGAGAAATAAGTCAGAATCTTAAATAGGAAAATGTTGTTTGGACTTTTCAGCTCTCGAATAGGTGGCTGGGAACCACTGGGATTCTGTGAAATCAGTCTTTTCATGTGGGATTACTGACAGGCAGGAAGATATTGATTCCCCCTTAATAAATGCAATTGCAGTTCAGTATCAGTATGGTTAAGGGGATTTTATCCTTTACTTCATTGGTGCCAACATTGCATCCTGGAGAAGTATTAACATGGTTTCATTCTAGGTTTTTCCAGCTTTTCCTCCCTCTACTCAGTACCTGCACATAGCTTTGGAAGCACAGAGATCAAATTTAAAAGGAAACTCGATGTACACCATATCATTTTTTCATTCTCATATGACTTATTTCTCTAGCTTCGTGAGTGAATGTGGGTTTCCAGGTCAGGATCTTTATGGAAACAGTAGCTAACTGTAAAGTTTATGCTTGGAACTAAACAGTTCCAGAGTTAATGTGAAAAAGCCCCTGGTTATATAGCCAGAGATTAGCTAAAAGTCTTGAGACTCGTATGGTATGGTTTTGTAAAGAATGGATTTTTTTAATGTTCCCACTGATTCTTTTGGGAAATGAACACCAAATTATTGGGAAGCCTGAGACTGCATGTCCAGAATGTTGTGCTTCGCTCCATCAGAAATGTTAAGGAGGAGTAGAGGATAGACAATGAGTTCCTGAGTACCTGTTCTTAATAGTTGTAATTATGATTTACTAATAGTCTCAGGCTTCTGAAAGCCCAATTCAGTAAGTGCCCTACAAATGACTTATAAAAAGATTCTTCTTAAACCAAGGTATTTACAAATAGGTACAAGACAAGAGAACAGCCCAGATGAGTGATTTTCTTTCCTTGTATTCCTTCTTGGTTTTTTCTAGAGGTCATTTGTTTCTTCCACTATTCTGTTAATCATGGAGGGGTTTATATGGTGATTGTCTTTACTTTCCAACTGCTGTCTGTTTGCCTCTCATTCTGCCTTGCTTTGTTTCTTTCATCTAGGGTTTTCTGGCCTTCCCTGCTTTAGATTGTTTGTATATAAGTGTGTCCTTTCTTCATGTAGTAAGTGAGGATCTGCCTTTTTAATTTGGAGACTCATTATTAATTAATTGTGATATTTACACAGCTAAGAGAGAATGCAGTAGTGTTCTCTTGTTGGTCTTGTTTCCTACCCCTGCTTTTCCTCTCTTTTTCCTTAGAAAATGAGACTTTAATCATTGCTGGTTGGCAAGAGGGAGGACTGGGTTTGGGTTTTGGCTCCTGGGTAACCACTGGTACTATTCTGTTGTGCCCTCAGTTTCATTTCTTCATGTGATTATGGCCCTACTGACCACATCACAATTCCTTTTTTTTTCTTCCTGGTAGTATTTTGGTGAGGCATGAAAGAACAATTTTTGTCTTTTTCTGCGTAGGGGCCTGTAACACGGGATGCAATAAGCAAAATGCCTAAAGTCAGGTAGGAAATTGGGGCAGAACATGAAATTTGGACCTTTTTTTGAGTCCAGTCTAGAGCTCTCTCTCATTATTTGTTTGCTGCTACTGAGAATAAAAGTTGCACCTGAAAAGACTGATCTTTCTGTGTGGTTTCCCAGTTCTATGTGGTTTCTATTTACTAAATAAGGGTTCTAAACCATGCTGAGTTTGTTTCCAGAGGGCAAATGCTACTTGGAAGTTACTGTTTTGTACAGTAAGCCACTGATCTGATTAATTAATTATTCTGTTGCTTAAAACTTTTGTTCCAGACTGCATGGAGATGCTATGCTGCAGAAAACCCAGACTCTTCTACATGGAAAATATACATTCGAAAACCTGCCAGGAATTATCATTTGCTGTCACCCAGTCCAAAACCAAAGAAATCGGTGATGGTATCAATAACTAATATTTCACATTATAGTAATTCGAACATTTCAAATTAGATTAAGTTTTTTTACTCTCTAGGGATTATTTGTTCTGCTTGTTTTACAGATTATTACTTGGTTTCAAATTTTGATTTACATTTCAGTTTTGACAGTTTCAGGATACAAACATTATAAACTAGAAGTTAATTTGCTCAATTGCCCCAAGCTTGACTTTTAAAAATAGATTTGGAAAAGAGAAATAATAACTTAACTCAGGCACATCAGTCAGTTACTTACCACTGTGGTTTGGAAAACTATAAGAAAAGGTGAAAAAAAAAAAAAAAAGAAAATCACCATTTCCAAAATAGTAACTTTTAATTGATTATAACAAACAAAACCCAACAAAACTTGTGTTTCTCTCAGCTGTTGATTTTGTGATTTTCTAAGCTTCCATGGTAAAGACTTCTTGTGCCTACATACAGTGATATTGTCACATCAACAGATTCCATAAGTTCAGAATTTTTTGGTTTTAAATTCAGCAACAAAAACCCTTTGTCAGAATCTTTAGATTATGTAGTACACCATCCTCTGTATGGTACAAGTATTGCACAGCAGTCTCAATCTAGGAGAGGATGTTGTGCAAAAATCTTCTCTTGTATCTCCAAGGTTCATCTGAGTTCAGTAGCACTATATCCATTGACTTTGTGATTTATTGTGTCCATAAAATGATAAAGATATTCTAGAATAGTTTGATTTATATAAGCTGCTGCATAAGTAGAAGATTTTCTTTTTTTACTGCAGGCAAGGGATTTGGAAATGACAATGTGCAGAAATCTAGTGATTAGCCAGTTTTGGCAGCATGAGGGGGCAACATAATGAGAAACACAGCATAGGATCATGAAAATGTAATTCAGACACTCCTTTAATTGGTTATAGCTCATTGGGGACTGTGTTATTATTGAAGATGTCACTGAAGAGACAATTCCATGTGACTTGGTTTGAGTAATTTAATTTATGTGGGGTTTTTTTAGGTTAAAAAGAAGAAATTTAAGTTAGACAAGGACAACGGGCCTTCTTCTCCAGACAGGATGTTGGCTATACCACACATCACTTATGACCACGTGGTGGAGGACAGGAAGCCTGATTTCAGTTTTGAACCATTTGAAAATTCTGGTAAGAAGCTCCATTATAAAGTGCCAGTAACTGTGATGGGTTCTGTGTTTAGATTTGCATACAGGTCCTTTTTAGTATCTGTAGTAAAGAAGGAAAGAACATGCTCTTGTCACTCTAAAGTGGGAATACTTTGCTTTTTTGCCTTTGGTTGCTGGCTTGTCTAGGTGGGATTTAACCATTGCTTTAGTGAGCATGCTCCTCTGCAGACAAACTAAATAATTTTTCATTTCTGCCTGCTAGAAGAGCTAGCAACTTTTAGACTGGTGCTTACATTCCCCAATTCTGCAATTGATTGAAATTACAGGGATTAGCTGTCAGCTTTTCCATGTGAAATTTACCCAGGATGTGTTACTATTGTGCTTGTACCTGAACCAAAAAGGATTGCTGTGCCTTGGCTGCACCAAACATAGTCTGCTACCTGAAATCATCATGTGCTTGTGCCATCTGCTCAGGGCAGTAGGCTGTGAATCAAGTTTTGAAAGCAGTAGTACTTAAGACAAATGTGGATCCATCTGTATTGAATGTCACTGTACAAAATGGTACAGTATGAGGAAAAAGAAGACAGGACAGTGATAATCACCTTATGATTAATAGCTCATTTATATTTGCTTTTGCTGTACTGAGCTTCCGAAACAACTCTGAATTTACAATGTGACATTTTTACAAATGTACTTTTATTGGAAGTTTTTAATGTGTTGCCCAAATTTTGGCAACAAGAGCAAGGTTTAATTTTTAAGGTGTGTTTTATTGATTATAGATACCTTAAGTACTTATGTTTTTTCTCCTCAAAAATTTGGCTGACGTGAATAAATTTAATGTGCTTTAAAATAAGACAGCAGCGTCAGCATATTTTAGTTCAAGCAGAAAGTCTTGCCTTCTGTGTATGTTTTTGGTGTGCTTGTGTTGTGTTGTTCTGCGTCATCCATGCTTTTCCACTCTTTCTTGGCCTCTGCTAAGGAATGGTTGCAAAATGTGTCTGGTGTTAGAAATTATGTAGCTGCTAAAAGGTGGACAAGTACTCAGCTAAGCTGTCTCAAAATTTGAGTACAGACACCTTTCTTCAAAACAATCAAATTACAGAACCGTGCTTAGAGTTGTAAAGTCCCACCTTTTACCACTGAATTTCTGAGCTGATTAAGGACAAGACAATTTGATGGCAGCCTACTACTGCTGTTTCAAAAGTCAGCTCTATAGCTTTCAGTGAAAGGATTTTCTCTAATTTCGTCTGACACTCATCTTTTTTCTTTTTTATCTGTGTTCTCCTCTATAAACTGTTACAAGTATACAGGACAAACAGGAATGTTAAAATTGCTTGGTAAGTTGAGGAAAATAATTCTATTTATGGCATGCCAGCTTATGACAGTGTAAAGTTTGCAGTGCTTTTCTTGTGTGTCTAGTGCCATAAGATTTCTAAGAAATCTTGTGCAGCCAAGGAGATCTAGACAGACAGAAAATGTACATTCTCACTTGTAATCACAACTGCATCCAGTTTCATTACAAAGAGAAAAGTGAGCACTCATTTGTATAAGTAGATGACCTCTAATGGTTTTTTATACTTGAGAAAAATTGCTCATGTATATATAACCAACAGAAAAGTATAATTTTCTAATAAATAACATATAATTCATCCAGTAGTTATCTAAGCATATGGTGCAAATTAATTTCTAAATAACTGAATTAGGATGGGAGAAAACTTTTGGATTTGACCCCCCAGCATTGTGCATTCTGAAGTACATTCTGTTCCTGTAAAAATATGCTGTAGATATTTGTGAACAGATGGAGACCCATAAATTAAATAATTTATTTTACTGTTTGTCTGTGATTCTGTGATCACTTAAGCAGTCATGCAGTCTTGTGATGTTTCTAATATGTTTCCTTAGGCACTTTCTTAACAATTGAGTGCTCCCCAAAGGCAGTAGGATTAGAGCTAGGTCTGGGTGAAAGACCTCTGATTCAGTGAGAGTGCTATGAGCCACCTGTGCGTTTTCTGCTCTGAATCCACTGCAGATAACAGAGGCTTCCTTCCAGTGGTCGAGTGCAAGTATGCTCAAGCTCAGATTAAATTGACTGAAAGGCAAGGTTCAGTTTCACCCCTGAACCCACATGGGACACAGGTGGAATTAAGGTGTTAAAACAGCAAAACCAAACTGAATCTCCTTGACTCCCCCAATCAATCCTTGATTTTCCCAGTTTCCACCATTCCACGAGGTGCATCTCTGTTGGGGATAGACATGGAACAAGATCAGGAGGGCAGCGAGAGCCACCAAAAAAATTCACCTGTTTTATGTGAACAAGAAATTCCTTCATCTTGGGGAAATACCAGAGGAGCTTTACCAGCCATCATAGGTTCAGTTTCTATACCCCAGCCAGGCAACCAGAGCTCAGTGGACCTGAGAGGTCATCTAACACTGTTCTCACAGCACCTCAAAGGAAGAGGAGAGAGTGTTATTTTACTTACTGTGAAAAAGATTACCTACACAGAAAACTGGAGTGCCAAGTCAAAAGCTCAGAAGGAAGAAACTAGAAACTACAAGGATAAAGGATTAATTTGGTCTTCAGAAAGGCTCTAGTAACATATCCATATGCTGCTTTCTCACATTCAGTAAATTTTTGGGCTGCCCACTTATACTTCAGTCTTCACACTCCTGAATCCCTCATCTGGCTTCTCTGCCAGTGTCTTTGTGCAACCAGAGATTTCCAGCTTTTTCTCCCTCCTTTCTTTCTCCTGGCATCATCAGTTCAGCAAAAACCAAAGGAACCATGGCCCATCCTGGCTACTGCAAAAATTAACCCTGTCCTGGCTGGAACCAGGAGATGTACATAGCACTGAGAGAACATTTGCAAAATGAGGGATTTTTTTCTGATTTTTAAACTTCAATACATTTTTAAGAGTTTTTCTCATTGCATAAAAGTAAGGCACCATTCCTGAGAAATATCAGTCTGTCCAAATGTGAGAAATCACAGGCAGTTCTTAATGAAATAATTAATAGCACAATGGTATTCAAAAAAACTAAACATAATGTAAAGATTGTGTTTTGCTGAGACTCTTTCTCATCACTGACTCCTCTTGCTTGCCTGAAACATTTCCCCAAGAAATTCAGCTTGAGGCAGGCACTTGGTTTACATGGTTGAAGTGGGCAGCTTCAAAAACTTTTTATGGGATGTGTTTGGAAGCTTCAAATGTGGAAAGCACTGAAATCTGACCAGGAGAGAGCTGCTCTGAGCAGTGTGAACCAGAGCAAGAGGGGTCTGACCCGTGGCAGCTTGGACACTTAGGGAAAGACTTGAGAAACCCTGAAGTCTGGAGGAAAAAGGGCAAACAGAGACTGGCCTGTAGGGAGGAATATCTTGCAGCAGTTGGTACTGCCATGAAAAATGGGCTTGGAGGAGCAATGACACCTCCACAGCGGCGATTGAATGTTCTGCCAACGTGTAATGCACTCTTGTACAGTTTAATACACTGTTTTCCACAGTATTTTTAATTTTGTGTCAGGTAGAATGTACTAAATTTTAGGTATGTCTGCATCTCCTCAGCTGTCTGTCTGGAGTTTCTTTTTTTTTTTTTTTCTTTTGTTTTGGTTTTTTTTTTTTTCTTTTCTCCCCTCCTATCTCTGTTTCATGTGCATCTTCACTCTGACTCAGATTGTCAGCGCTCCTGGCCATCCTTTTCCACAGACCAGCAGTCTTCCAGTGCTCCTTCTTCTCCAGGTAATACTCATAATATTCCATTATTCCATCATGTTTCATCACCTTTGTTAATTACTAAATCTTTGCAATGCTCTGTTTAGAGCTGTCTGCCGTGGCACAAAAAATTATAGAGTGGTTTCTAAAAAAGAGGTGTTTCAGTAGAATTTTGAGTTTGGAGGTTGTTCAGGTTTAAACTGCAAATGTTTAAATTTACCCGTTATTATCCATTGAAAACTAGTGTCTAAAGCTTTGTCTTTTTTTTTCTCTTTAGCCTTCATATTTAGAAAATGTGTCTATTTCAGTATTTTTAAACACTGCTTTCTAAGAAAGACTTGTCCAAAGTCTAATGGCTATGAATTTATTTTTATAAGTAAAAAAATGAGCTCCCTGGTCTTCTGCTTGAGCCCTGTTTGAAGGCATTTTGAGACAGAGAAACTCTCATTAAGGCCATGTTCTTTTCTTGGTTATGATGATCTCAGAAATTTTTAAAACAGAGGGAAGGAGATAACATGTTTGCTTCATACTAATCAGCTCCTGCTCCTCTATGTGCTCACACAAGAATTCTTTCAAATAGGCTGAGGCCCAGTCTTGACTTCTGGTTCTTTTTTCATTGTGCCTGTCCTTCTTTCCCCTCCCACGAAACTGAAAAGCAGTAGCTGATGCAAGACTGATGCAAGAATCGCTGTTCCTGCAGATCCACTTGTGTGTGGAGTGTGCTGTGTCTCTCATGAGCACAGTCCAGTCTAGTGAGTGCTCAGCAAACCCTTTACATGGCTTCAGGTTTTTGTTTTTGTCACTTCAATTTTTGTCTCTTGCCATCAGGAAAACAAAAACATTTGTGAGTTCTTATTGGGGAAAGTTTCATTTATGTCTTGTAGAAATGAAAACAGTGAAAATTAACGTAGGAAAAGCCGGAAGAAATCTCTTTGAAAGACACTTCACTGCACATCTCTCTTTGGAATTCTTTTGCTGATTTCACAGCCATGTTTTTGAGTGATGGCTACAACAAAGTGATTAAATAGTATGATACTACAAGCAAAAATAGAAATTAATGTTTTCTAAATCTTACTACAAAATTTTAAGTGCCTCCTGCTTGTAGTAAATGTATCTCTTAGCAGTTGTCTCATTTATTTATTTATTTATTTTAGACGGTGATTTCAGAGGTCATCCTTTCCTATTACAACTTCTGGACTACAGAGACTTTCCTTTTGTAGTTTTGGACAGCCATGTGCTTAATGATGAAATAATACTTTCTCTTCTGTTTGTTTTTTTTTTTTTTTTTTAATTCAAATCAATTTCTGACATATGAAAATACCCAATTACCTGAGTAAAATGGTTGCATTAAAAGAAAATGTTTCCTGATAGTCCCACTTCTATTCTCAGGAAATATCAGCTACATTTAAGATTTCTATTTCTGTTGTATTCCTTTAGGTTTTGTGTGGCTTTATGGCAGGGCATTATTTACTGCTATATTATAAAATATTTAATACAGCAGAGTTTTCATAAATTACTACATTGTAATTGTTTTATTGAATATTCCAGCCAGTTGGACTGACAAACGTTTCTGTGGACTTGTCGCAATTACTTATGATTTATATGGAATATTACCAAGTTTTATTTTCTGTAAATTCATTTACAGTCAGGTAAACCACACCAGTAGTTTTATTTATATGCAAAGGTTGTGGTTTCTCTAACAAATGTTAGGGCCATGTTGAAAAAAGCACTTGGTGTTCTTAGTGCTAGTATCTGACAGAATTTCAGAGCCTGAGTTTAAAAATGAAAACTTTACCACTCTCCCTGGTTTCTTGTATCTGTCAAAGTGATGATCTGCAAGTAACTCTGCCAGTAAAACTTTCAATATCTGAAGTTTTGTGAATCAACCTTCCCAGTAAGAGCCTTGTCTGGGATGAACTGGAGATCTTGCCACCTGTCCTGATTCTGAACCCAAAGATGAGCTGGCTTTGTGCCTTAGTGTGAAATGAAACCAGCAAATTGTCTCTTAATAATGCATGAAGCCCTCTGTCATATAGATTCTGAACATCAGGAGTATTAACAAAAATTTAAAAAAAAAGAATAAAATATTAGTTTTAATCTTCACCAGAAGTTCAAACACTTTGGGCAGAGGAAAAGTTAAGATTTTGCTTTTTGTGAACTCTGTGGTACATGCAATTTTGGTAGCAACTTTTGCGTTCAATATTCTTTTAAAGTGTGCAGTATTTCAGAGGTCCAGATGAGTGGTAGGCAAATGCCATTGCTTGAACTGCTCTCTGCATGTTTTTTCCACAGTGAAAAAGAGCCCGGCGTTTCTAGATGTGAACACAGGACCCTTCATCAGGACCAGCAGCTTTGCTGATGAGCTTGACCTGGAGGGTGAGACTCTGCTGACCCCAATAACTCACATCTCACAGTAAGTCCAGGCTGTTGAGCTGTGCGTTGGCTGACTGAGACAAGAGAAGGCACTTGAGCTGGAAGGAGCTGATAGGGCTCAAATATCTCAGATATTTGCGTCAAACGCTTTTCACCTTGACGTTGGTGCATCCTGTTCTGAGTGCCAGCAAATCTTCGTGCTGACCTAAAGGCAAGTTCACTTGGCTGTGGCACAAGGCTTTAGTTTGTAGCCAGTGTCTCTGGACAGCTGGTGACTGACAGCCTCAAGATTTTTACGTGGAGACAATGTGTGGGAGTACTTGCCTGGTGAAGGTTATCTTACTGCCTCCACCGTTTTCCAGTGGAATAGCTGTAAAGTGCAAATTTTAAATACTTCTTATATGAAATACAAGTCTCTCCATTTCAGCAGCGTTTTCTCTATTGGTCAAATTATGTTCTACATTGGAAGAAAAGCTCTGTTTGATCATTATTACTGCTTTGTTGTATATAAAAAAAGTTATCTGAAATAGGCCTCTAGGTGTTGGGGGTGATTTTTTTGGTATTTTCCCTTTTGGAAGAAGATTTTCCACTTGTCTTTTATGCTAAAATGTTATCTTCAGGTTCTCAGATTATTCTAAAAAAAAAAAGAGTTGCAGCAGATTTTTCTTCTAATGTCTTTAAAAATGAATTTTCTGTCATTTAATTCAAAATCCTGAAAAATGTTTATTATTTGCCATAGTAGATGTGTGGCAGTATATCCTCTAGCAGTGAAATGAAAAAATTGTTTCACCTCTTCTACAGTGAAACCACAGATGAAAATTCTTGGCATACTTGTATTTCTGATGGTACAAAACATGCACAAGTGTCTGCTGCCAACTTCCAGGCCTTCTTCCTATACACAATGATTAGCAGAAAAGCACAAAAATACTTTTTAGAGCCATTTTGGAAGGGCATTTATTAAAGAAAAAGAAAATGTTTGGGTGGAGTCTTCCCTGTCCCCAGCCAAAGGTATTTGCATTTTCATCTTATTCACCCAAGTGTACATATGTTTGTAGGCAGGGGATTTAGGAGACTTGTATTCTGGAAGATTTCTCAGTGGTACAAGCAGGAGGAGGAAGTAATAAATTTCCTCAAGCCTCAGACAAGGACAATGGAGCAACAAAACCAGATCGAGATGTTTTCTTCTGTGCTGCTTTTTGAAAAGCTTATTTTGCCTCAACATTGGAGGCTTTTTTTTTTTTTTTTAGTAAACTTGGGTGCTAGGAGATTCCATTATTCTTTCTGAGTCTGGGAATTATTTAGCTATTTCTTATTGATGCATTTCACAAGGCACTCTATCATCTTTAAATCAAATTTGTGTAGTAGCTGGATTTTTTTTTTCAATTAACTACTTGTGAGAGACCTTAGAATGTAGGTAGTGTGTTTCAGGTGAAGAACTTCACCAAATGAACACTCTTGACTTTCAGTAACTTATATAGTTCTTTTTCATTCCTGTAATTTTTGGTTGTAACCTTTGTTGATATTTCCCTGAATTACTCTAAGTCACAAATGAGGGGACAGTACAAAATGTGTTCCCCACACATTTGAATTGAGTCTCTGCTAGGGTGGAAGAAAATAGGATTCATTGGTTCTTTTAAGAGTTTTGGTATAGCTTCAATACTGAATGAATTGGATGAAATGTAAAACTGGATGAAATATTAATTTAAATGTGTCTCTTTGAAACATGGGTGCCCAAATGTAGATCCTGAGAACTGTTTGCTTGGAAGTCCATTTACTTTGTATACAGTTAATTAAAAGTCCTTAAACAGTGTCAGATCAGCACCAGATATAAGGGTTAGTCAAGAAGTTAGTGAAAGTCCTGTTTTTTAAAGCAAACCCAAGTACTCAACAAAATTATAGCACCAGCTATAGTATAGCCAAGTCAAATTAAGTGTGAATATATCTAGTTTCAGGTCTTAAAAGCAATACATACTCTATTAGAGAAACAGAAACCCAAAGACGTTTTCAGAATTGGAAGTATAATGTAGAAACTTGACCTGAGGATGCATAGATTTGGGATTAATGGAACTATTTCCTGGCCAATTATATATTTATTGCAACATGTGCATTAACTTATCCATTAATCACAGAAAGGTGACTCCAGAATAAACATTAATTTTTGAAAGTCATGAACACATGAGTAAAATTCACATAGTTAATTTGAAATACACAACTAGAAAGCTTTTAGTCAACAGTATAAAAAATATTTCCTTTTGACAGGTAGCATAGATACGTCAGAGGAGTGGCATCCTTGTTGTTTAAAAACCAATGAAGCTGTGGTTTTTTCCTTCACTTGTCCTGGAAAGTAAATGCCAACTTTCAAGCCTTGTGATAAAGGGCTTAAAGCTTCTAGGCCTAAAGTCCTCTTTAAATTAAATTAGTTCTTCTTGTTTATGCAAAAATTGTTCTCTTTTGGTAAATGTAGATGCATATTCTCACTGAGTTTAATAGGACTGGTTCTGTGTCCAATAATAAAAATGCAGGTATGGGATTTTTTTGCAGGACATATGTCTGACTCTATTTTGAACCTGTTTTGAAATAAATGTTGGATTTAATGTAGCCCTGCTTCTGTGTAATTGCTAATGGGAAATCTTTCATTAGGAAACATTACTCTATCAGTTGACCTCTATCAGTATCCCTTTGAGGAAACAAAAATAATAATTAAAGGACATTGATGCTTGATGTTCAAACAGGACAACCTATAAAATGATCCATAACAGTTTAGAAAATGCAGTACACAGTGTGTTTTTTGTGGTAGAGCTTGGCCCTTCAGTTTAATGTTTGCTGGGTCTGTTGTGTTGTAAAAGTGAAATAGAAAACTGGACTGCAGCAATACCACCCCTCTCCTCTGGACTTCTCACTGGTTTATTTCTCTCAGTGTGTTCCCAGATTGTTTCCTGTTCTGTTTCACTGTGTTAGCTCTTCTGTTTTATTTGCATTTTAAAGCAGTGGAAAATCGATGCTACTTGTAGCTGAGCCTCGGTTACCAAGAGGCTCTTGCCCTGTGTTTGTATAACTGCTTAATTTCAGCATTAGTGTGAATCCAGCTGACTGCATATTTCTGGGTGTAAGCATTAGCTAACATAGCATATTTGTGATCCTGTTATTGTCTCTATCCAAATAACAATAATTCTTGATGTTTTAATGACTCTTCCCCAGATGTTTCATGTACCTCATAACTGGGGTGGTGAAAATGCATTTAATTAGGTAAACATTGGGTTTGTCTATTTACATATAGAATGATTTTTTTCCTGCTGAAATATACTGATGTGATCTTAGATTTTATACAGTGGGCTTACACTTAAAGGAAAGCTTTACATTAAAAACAAAAAGCACTTCATTTTTGTTATTAAGTGTTTTTCCATCCTGAAAGCATTCTGTGTCATGACATTTTAGAAATAAACCCTTCCTTGTTAAACAGCCTAATAGATGTAATAATTAAGCAAACAGGTTTAGGGCTTTTTAATAATTTCCAGATCTAGAGGACATGATAACAGATCCATGTTTCTGAATGATTGAAATGGATGTCTTTGATCGCTTTGAAATAGTTGAGATAAAGTGTGCTGGTAAACACTGAGTGCAGTGTCCATGGTGCTGCAGTTACCACTGGCTTTTGTTGGAAATAATGTTTTCTTTCTCTTTTCTTTTCTGTTTTTATGAAGTGCTCTATGTTTTAATTACCAGTATATAGGTTGCTGTCAAGAGTTACAACCACATTGCCTAGAACAAACAGTGCTGTATTTGTGTTATAACTGTCTCTTTTCTTTTGGATTATCAGTGAGTGGAATCCCTATTTGCTTTGCTTTGCTAGGTCATATTGTAAAAGATTCCTGCTCTTATCTTCTTCTTCTATACAAAAATGACTTTCTGAAGTCTGAGCAAATATTTCAGTTTCACTCTCAAATGAGCCAGATGGAAGAGTTGACTTCTGCTGTCACAAGAATTCCCTCTGAAATGCTATTAACATCATTTAAACCATGACTTCCATGGGGTCCATTTTATCGTTAATGACAGGGCACATTGGAAGAACAGCAGTGCTGGCAGCTGTCTGATAACATCCTGGAGTTAAGACCAGAGCTTAATGTTCGGACATCACTGGTTACTGTCACATGCCATTTTTCCAGTCATTTACTTGACTTGCAACAGGAAAGGCTTCTGTGCTTGATGAATGCTGGGCAGCATCCTTTCTCGTTCAGCATGTTTCAGTGTGTCATCAAGCTCCCTCCCAATTCTGCTAAAAATCTGCTGCTTTAATAGTTTACCGTAAAGGGGAGGACTGTTTCCCTCAGTTATTCCCTTTGGTATGGAATGGCATTATTATATCCCGTATTTCTTGTTACAAATTTACAATAAACTTGGCCATAGAAATTTACCCTAGAATTCTGGATGTATCAGGAATCTGATTGTTTCATCTACTTTGCTGGCTGGGAGACACTTGAGGATATGAAGTGTCCCTAAGTCTGGTTTAACAAGAAGTCAGCAAAGTTCCTTTCTCAGCCAAAGACTCCAGAATTATTGTAAATCAAGTCACTCTAATGATTTCAGTGTCATCATCCCATTCTGATTTCTTGTTACTGCTTGTACGGGAGAGCAAAAGAGCAGTGGCAGTCCAGTCCTAAAAATGGCTAACCCCTTACATGAGCAGTGATCAATGCAGTATAGTCATCAGAGAGGACTCAAAGAATCTCTGATATGAGAAATTATTAGTTTGCTGTTAGTCCCAGATGTAGGGGGCTTCAGAGCTTGTCTGCAACTCAAGAGCTGGGTGGCTGTAGCAGAGCAGGACATCAGCAAACTTCTCTCTTTAATGTTGAAAGGCAGATGGATATTTTAGTATGTTCATCATGGTTTATAAGAACTTTATTTCTGGCTTATGAATATTGATACTAGCTGGGGGCACTGCCAAAATAGCTATGGTACACTCACTGTAGCAAGGAGCTCCATAATAGTCTGGATGTGGTGCATTTCTGTGTCCAGCTGCCCAGATTAAAAATCCCTGTAAACTCTTCCCTGCACCTGGAAAGTACCACAGCTACTGCTGTGCTGAGACAAATGTGACATTAGCAGGTGCCTTTGCATCTGTGTATATTTATTCATCCATCCTGTGTCTCACCTGGCAGCCCTTTGAGCTGGGGCCTGTTCTGTTTGTATGATATGGAATAGGGGGGGATCCCAGCACACAACCTGTTCCTGTGTTCTGCACCTGATGTCCACGGCGCACTTGGCTAAAGCTGACTGACTGTGTCTTCTGTAACACAGGCAGTTATTTACAGTATTTATTTTTATATGTGGATCAACCTGAGATGTGCTGAAGACTTGGGCAGCTCTTCATGGTGTCTTATTTCACCCTGGACACTGCAGCAACTGAGCAGCTTCTGACAGTGCAATGAGTGGTGTGGTGAACATCTGTCCCCTGTGGTTACTTGCCTCTTTTATCTTCAGGGAGATTTTCTTGTGTACTGTGGTGGGTGGTTTCTTTTTTTCATAGATTAGACAGAGTGTGCAGTTTATGACTATAGCTCTGAAGACCAGAAGGGATAATCAGATTACCTTTGATCCTGTAAAAGGCTGTAGCACTCTATCAGGCTGCAGCATTACTGTGCGTTGTTTTTAATATGAGCATAATCACAGTAAAAGAATTGTATCAAAGTATTAACAAGATAAAAAAAAACCAGGCAGGAACCTAGAGTTTGCAATTTCATGTTTCCTCTTTTTATTATGTTAACTTTCTATTTTTTTATTGGAGAGAGGAGTGCTGTCACATACTGGTGCTGGTATTTACTAGAAGTGAGTACTGGACAAATACTTTCTGTGCTAGAGGTTGCAAACCTGTACAAAATAAGACTCATGGTCTTTTCTCCCTTGTCACTGATGCATTCAAGTGCAGTGCAAAATTACTGTTTGGCTATTTTATGTTACTGACATGGTATAAAAGTAATGTGTTGACTTTTTCTAGTGTACAAACTGTCTAGGCAGAAGCTAAGATAGCTTAGCTATTTCTTTTGTGTTGCAGATGAACATTGCATTCCTTCGTCTCCAAGTGATGGTTTATGTCTTGATTGATGTTGAGTAATTAAACCAGACTCCAGCTGCTTAGTGATTCAGAAGTACAGGGCTCCTATGCTGTAAAAACAACAAGCAACTCCCCACTTACTAACTTTCATCATTGTTTACTTTGGGCATCATGCAGAATGATAAGTGCAAAAACTTTTTATTCTCTTAATTTTTATTGGATAGAGGAGACAATAAAAATATCCCACTTTTATCTAGTATTAAAAAAGGTTACAGTTTTATAATTGTCTTGAGTTAATCCCAGAATTAAAAGTCAAGACAGGAGTAAAGTTTTTCTGTTATGAAGATGGAGAATGGCTTTCCTTTTTGTTTAGATACGTTGGATGTACCAAAAGAAGTTAAAAACTTGATTAATTTATAATGCGTGCACTTTCATTGGGAGTTATTTTCTCCAGTAAAAATGGTATATTTAATTATGTTTAGCGTTTTATTAATGAGGCAAAGAGTAATATTTTTTTACCAATGCAGTAACAAAGTTAGGAAGTTGTGAAATTTAGCACTTGTCAGTAGTGTTATAAATGTGGTTGTGATCAAGCTGAATTAATAATCAATCGAGCCAATTTTTAATAAAGAGAAAAGTAATTTTTATTTTCGTGACCGAGCATTTCGGCCGCGATAGCCACGATCGAAAAAACGAAGCACCGAGTCGATGCGGACGAACGCAGACCCAAGCCCCTCTCGCTCTGGGTTCTGCCGATTCGCCGCCGTGGTCCTCGAGCTAGCCGGTTAAATACAGTTTATTTTGCCGCAGGCAGAAAGTCTATTCTTTTTCGGTTGGTGGTTCAAATGCAAAAGTCCATCCTTTCAGAGTCCAGTGCTGGACAAAGAAGTCTGGAGCAACGGAGATTGTCCTAGGGCTCCTGGGCAGTGATGAAATTGTGAATGCTTTCCTCCGGCTGTGATGAATATGGAGGAGTTTGGTTTTCCGGACTCCCGATTAAGATGAAGAAATTTGATTGGTGTCTTATCTCGTCTCAGGGTCGGTGATGGGCGTTAATGTCCCCCCCTTATCTTATCTTGCCACTGGGGCTGGTGTTAATGGTTTCCAGGTGTCCAGGGTTACCCCATCCAGAGATATTCATCTTGGATTTCATGAGGGTGTATCTGTACATCAGGAGAGGAGAGGACCCATCCACCCAGGAGTTTCAGTCTTTTATTTTGTTAATGGGATACTTTTCACTGGTAGGCCAGCTGCGGCTGTTGGAATTCCTCCGGGACTGCCTGGTGCTTGCAAGGTTAGGTTTCTTACATTTTATTAAAAAACATGCATTACTTTCCAATACTAACTTATCAAACATAACAGATTAATTACCAGCCTAAATTACCTACTGCATCTATAACAGTAGCATTTAGATTGGAATATTCCAAAATCTATGGGCAACATTATGCCCACAGATGCTGCATAGACTGTGCTAAATCTGTGTAGCAAACATACTGGATTGAACATCACAGCTTTCCAGCAGGAAAACCTGGTATCAGTTGAGGTTGTAAGAATGCCTGTCCAGGTCAGTACGTGGCAGCCAAGAGACATCGTTGACCACTGAGATTTATTCCATGTGCAGATACAAACTAGTAAATGCATTTTAAGGAAAAAATTTTATTCTGATATTGGTCAAAATGGTAGTGTTTGTAAAAAAAAAAAAATTTCTTTAGTGAAACGATGGCTGTGAGTGTGGTCTGCTTGGGACAGAGTTGGAAACCAATACTGCCTAATGAGGAAATAGTTCATCTGATGTATTTTTGACCTAATCATCTAGTTCCAGGCTTAGCTATCAAGTCCAGGCATGGAACATTATAGTATTTAATATGAGTAGCACATGTGACCTTTGTGCTTTAATAGTTGGATCACTAGTTTTAATAAGGTCTTGTTAGAGCATCTTTTGTCATAAAGTACACTTGGTTGGAAAATTGGACATCAACAGCTGGTCTAAATATTGCTAAATAGTGCACCAGAACAGCAATGCTAAAGCAAAGTACCTTTCTGTAAAGTGTTAATGCACAGGTAAACAATTCCAAGAGGAATCGTTTACCTGGCATAATACTGTAATTATCCAGGATATTGCATGATGTACATTCAGTGGATAAAAGTGACCTGAAAATTCCTTGAATATATTATCAATACATTTTTCTTATTAACTTTATTCACAGTACTTTACCAAGAAATTGTTGCGGGTTTTTTTCATAAGCAAATGCTGCTCTCAGCATGACCAGTACTCAGTTCAGACTAAATGTAGCATTTTCCTCTTGCTGCACTTCTCTGGAAATTCAATTACAACATTGACACATTAAACACTTTCTTCTGCAGTTGGTCTTTCTGATCACTATTGATGATTTTTTTCCAAAGTTAAAAACATGGCCAAGTGTGATTAACACCCTACTGGTGTAGCAAAGCTTACTATAGTGGAAGGTTTTGGGTTTGCCAAATCCATAGCAGAGCTGTAAAGTGGGGAGCTCTCTGCATCATCCTGGATGCTGGGTGTGTGAAGTGCAACAGGCATGGCCTTGGCACTTGCTCTGGATGGAAAGCTCACAGTAGATCATGGAAATCTTGATTGAAATTGGTTTTTGTGTGACTGCAAGGACTGAATATAGTTATGATTTCACTCAGGGTCTCAAGGACTTTGTCATCCCCATGTGTAGAACTGTGTGTTTTATTTTCAGCCGGAAGTTCAGCTGGGAAAAGCTAAAGTATTTTCACTGTCTTGCAGACAAAATACCTTAAATATCTTACGTTAGTTGTCAGCCTGTTAGCAAACTAAAGCTAAGCGCTGACCTATTGCCTGTGGTTGTGTTTTGGTCTGTGTTTTTCTCAGGTTCCTGTATCCCACTCAATTCTGTGGTTACTGAGTGCTTTTTGGGATAAAAATAAATACAGAAGCTTGTTATTGCTATGTCCGGTTACTCCTTTATGTCTTTCTTTCCCAGGGAAAACTGATACGTTTGTGTTCATTTTTTCCCTTTTTTCTTCCCATGTAAAATGCAGAGTATAATGTCAAAAGTGAAATGGATCAAAAAGTGGTAACTGGTGGTCTGTGCTCATGTCCTTTTGATCAGAGCCTGCCCAACAGCCAAGCCCCATCTCCTGTGCAGCCAAGTGTAATTGGTACAGAAACATGACTGTTCCTGAAAAGGGCACTTGTTGAGTAGTGTGGCTCCCAGAGACTTGATCTTTCAGGAATTTTGGGCCCCTAAAAATTACAGCCTTGAAAACAGAGGCAGAGAATGTTCAGCATGACATGACGTCCTGCAGAGAGCTGGTGAAGTGAGCACAGCAGAGCAGAAACATAACATTCATTACACGAGTCTTGGTTAACGAGAGGTTGTGAGGATGCATTTTGTGGGTGCAGTGTGTTTTTGAGGGATGGCACTTTCAAGGAGGCCAGGTCCATAATCCAGACTCTGTATGATTGGAAAACACCAGGTGATGCCAGAAATGTTTTGTGGTCATTACAGAACAAATATGAAGGGCAGTGAACAGAAATCTGGACCTTGCATTAATTAAAATTACTTCTTTGTCTGTGTCTGACATTAAGTTCACTTTGTTGAAACCTTTAACATGTAGGCAGTGAAACGTGCTTGAATTATCCTCATGACTTGATTTTTTTTCCATATAGTGCAGCTTTTAATTGAAAAAGCAGTTGAGCCCTTGTATCTATTTTTTTTTCCTAATCAATACCTATTTAGGCACTGTCTATAACTTGAGAACAGCTCATAGATACCAAAGTCATACCAGGGCTGCTGAAAATTTGACACCAGTATGTATGTAATTTGATTTTTTTTTAAATAAAAGCAAACCAATTTTTGAACCAACAGCTTTCTTTTTATAAAGGATATGATTTTATTATAGAAATCTCTAGTATCTAAAAATAGTTCCTCGTTTGTATTTGATGATAGAACCCCAAAATATCACAACATTCCTCACTGCAGTGTAAAAGAAAAAGTATTTATTTTCTCTTTCCACTCTATACTCATTGCTATTTTTAAAACTGGGCAACATTTAATGGTTCTTGTTATTACCCATCCCATAAAATAAATGGGTAATGCAGCAGAAACAGAAAGTCAGGTGCCCAATTAAACAGAAGTTACAAAACTTCATCTGTGTTCTAACTGTGATAAATACGTTAAAAAATTGACATGCTACTTATTATCCTTGATTTTTAATTTCTTAGGAATTCAAAGTTTTTAGGCTTTGTGAGAAATGTCTTTATTGGAAGGAAAGGTCAAGGTCTGCACTGTGCTTTGTCCTAGAGGATTTCCACTGTGGTTGGTGTGTGTGGAGCCTATGCCAAGAACCAGAAGGTAGTAGACCAGAAATAGCTGTGTTTGAGTCCTAAATTGGCTGCTGGGATAGTAAATAATGGGGGGATGCAAACACAGTATTTATTCTTCAGTGAATTTAGAAAGTATTCTCAGTCCATCTGCTTCTTATTTTAGAAACCTAAGCCAGTTCTGCCTATGTAAAATTTCAGATGCTAATTTTGAATTTTGTGGGGGGCTTTGGGGTGGTTAGATTTTTGGTTTGGTTTGGGTTTTTTTTTAAGACCACCCACATTGGGGCACCTGCCAGGTTTCCTGGGGTACTTCCTTTACTCTCCAGGACTATGAGGTTTTCTCTAAGTGTGTGTGCTGGGTCTCATCCATTCATCATTATTACATCTTAATGTAGGTTTCAGGTTTGCTAAATTATGTTAAATCACTTCCATATTGAAACACATGAATAATTTTAAATGACTGCAAACAGCAGGATCAGATTATTAGAGCTCTTGTTTCTGTCTTTTTGTCTGAAAGCTTGAAACCTTTCAGACTTTTGCTGTGAGTTATGAACTGACAAATATATACTATAGACCTTGCAGTATTTCCACCAATACCATGTCTGAGACATGGTACAACTAGGAGCTCTTTTTCTGAGGGAAGCACATTTTGAAGGTATGAACTTTTCACAAAGACAGTTCAATATAAATCATACCTAATGGAGCTGTAGTCAGTACAGTTTGCAGATGAACTGAGAAAATAATGTATTATTAAAAATATTTGAATGGCAGGAGTCTCTCATTTGTTAGTAACTTTTTTATGCATGCAAGATGTCCCTGTGTCAGAAAGATGTAAAGATAACAAAAAAAAAAAAAATAAAAGAGGAAGGAAGGAGTCTGAAGTCTGAGAATATTCACATCTGAGTTGCAAGTTTCGAGTCCAGTTCCTACCTGATTAGGCAAGGCAGTTGTGTAGACTGCAGAATATATAACATGCAGTACAGAAAGGAGATTGATAGCTCTACAGAGTTACACTTCGATGGAGAAAACACTCAAAGTGCACGTGGCAGTAGTGACAGGTCTAGTACAGAGACTGAAAAAAGAGGAGGAGAAAGTTTGGGTGGTAGGAAAACAAAATGAGTCAGAAAGCTGTACCTTAGTTCCTGGGTTACCCGTGTCCCGTCTGTGCTCCCTTTGGCCAGCTCACTGAAAGGCTGGAATGAATTGGGTTTGGGGAGGGTTGCAGAGGAAGGGGACAATTCTTGGGGATGCTGTGGAGAAGCAGATGGGTTGTAGGAGAATGAGAGAGAAGGAAAGAGAGTAATTGAAGGATGTAAGCTTCGGTGAACAGGAGTAGGAATAGCCATATCAGCAGTGACAGAAGGAGGAAATAAGCTGAGGATATGGGAGGAAAGTCAGCTGATCTTGGTGATACCACTGGACGTGTTTATGTTTGGAATATGATGCCTTTAATTCTGTTGGGAAATTTGTGTGTTTCAGACTCAAATCATTACAGTTAGCTTGATGGCTTCTTCTTTTTCTGGTATTAAATATGTGATGCTGCATTCTAGACACCTTGGTTCTCCTCTAGGAACTGTATGTTCAAGAGTAGTAACTCCCAGGAAATTAACTTTGCCATTTCGTAGTTCCTAGATTTCCCTCCAAATAATTTGAAAAATGAATGTTTATCCTGTATATGTCTATGTGCCCACTTGGACTGTTGAGGTCCTCTGGGAATTTTCCCTTGGTAGTATAGTTTGTTTCACATGTTGAACCCAGGCTTCTGTGTTCAGAGCCACCCGTGAGTCACACTGGGTGTCTGACCCAGCGAGCTCAGCTCACAGTCCTGCTATTTGACTTCACTGAATTCATTTCATAACTGAACTACAGGGCCACCAAGGTGATTAGAGGGCTGGAGCACCTCTCCTATGAGGAAAGACAGAGAGAATTTGGATTGTTTACTCTGGAAAAGAAAAGGCTTTGGGGTGACCTAATGGCAGCCTTCCAGTACCTGAAGGGAGCCTACAGGAAAGATGGAGGGAGGCTTCTTAAAAGGATATATACTGACAGGACACAGGGGAATGGCCTCAAACTGCAAGAGGACAGGTTTAGATCACATATTAGGAAAGAATTCTTTACTGTGAGGGTGATGAGACGCTGGCAAAGGTTGCCTAGAGAAGCTGTGGATCCCCCATCCCTGGGGAGTGTTCAAGGCCAGATTGGATGGGGATCTGAGCAACCCAGTTCAGTGGAAGGTGTCCCTGCCCATGGCAAGGGGTTTGGAACTAGATGCTCTTTAAAATCCCTTCAAGCCAGGTCATTCTGTGAACAAAGAGACTGCATAAAGAAAACAGCCTTCGGGATCAAAAAAGCTGTTTGCTTTATTTATTTTTTTTCATTATGTTGTTAATAAACCTGACAGTGATTTAAGATCCTATAACTTTGGAATTGTGCACTGCTGTTCTCCAACTTGCTTTCCATCGTCCCTACCTTACATTTTCTTTTGTCATAGTTTCAAGAACTGTATAGCTCTAGTTTCATACTTAAGAAACTAGTTTAATTACTTGCTTTAGTGGGTTTTTTCCATATTAAGATGTGAGAAATAAGTTAGAGATGTGAGAAATCATTCACTAATGGAAGGGGTTCTAGTTCGGCACAAGGGGGCAGTCATGTTATACATGAAATTTTCCCTACTTTGGAGTTACTCAACTATGGGTTAATAGGCAATTGGGTGACTAAATTAGCATTGTAGGGTGGCATGAGTGCAGTCTTACATTGCAACAGGTTTCACTGATGCTCCAAGTAGAGTGTTTGCTAGAATTTTAGGAAAGATTTATTTGTAATCCCTATTTGGAAGGGTAAAAATATCTGAGTGTGTATGATAAATTGTTTCAGTCTTAAAGGTTAAAAATACATATATATTTATGTGTATGATAATGTAAGTGTTATATGAGATGTTTGCAAGTACTTTCTACACTTGTCACCTACAGACTCAAGCGTTAATATCACCTCAGGATTGTGAAATAAGAGGAAATCTAAACATAATATATATTTTAAAAACTCTGGATACAAAGGATTTTAGTTGGGAGGTGTACTTGGTTTAAAAGTTGTTGATCTCTGAGCAGGATTGAGTAGGAGATAGCTCCAAATTTGTTTTGGACATGAGACAGGACAGTGCTCAGGAAGCCTTTTTTCCATCCTTCTGAGGCCTGCTCCTTGCATTCCTAAAGACCAGCTGGGTGATGTTCAATACAATTACTGAAGATTCAGTACAATTACTGCAATCAGGGCTTGTTGGGAAGCATTAAAACTTCAAGTTGGTCAGATAAATGATAGTATTTTCCCTCAGTCATTCTGCTTTGTGTTTGAATGATCCAGCTACTCCCAATATACATTGGAAACTGTGTGATTTGCCTTTCAGGTGAAGTTGCATGACCACAGGGTTCCAGAACTATAGTTTTAAAAGTAGGGTGATTTTAATCTTAATCTGTCATGACACATCATGGAAAAAAATCTTGCAGCATAGGTCTTGAGCACAGCTTTGCACACAAGTTTGAAACACAGGTCCATGGTGAGAATAGGTCTCAGAAGAGAATGCAGGGTGGAAAAGAAGTTAACAACTTAACATGTTATCTACTCTGAGTTTGGAATCTGTTTCCTGTTAAGAGAGAACACATATTTAGTGTTTAGTATTCTGCTGCTGAACAAGGTTACCTATAGCATTCTGTCACTTTAGCATGTCAGAATCTCCCTGGTTTCTGGAAAGTATTAAAAGAAGAAGGAAAAACCCTGAAAGATGAGACAAAATGTTATAAATGGTGCTGGAACCACTGAGTCCTCAACTGGATATAAATAGGGTGTAAGTGACTCAGAGGGGTGATAATCCCAAAGTTTATGTTGCCATCTCCTAGTGTGTCTCACTTGAGGTCATTATTGTAGAAAGTGGCTCTTTCCTTGAAAAATTATGATAGTTAGGAGTTTGCATTTTTAAATGTTTCCTTATCATGGCTGACAGCATTTTGCTATGTATATTATTATTGTTAGCTGAATAATAGTTTCATCAGATATGGCATACTTCGCTGTCATGAAAGACTAAAAATATTAAAGTGATTTGTCCTTCATGAGTTCCCTTATTTTAACCTCCTTAACCAGGTTGGGTCAACAAGAAAAAATTGGGCAGATGTGCATACACTGCTGCATAGGGTTATGTTATCCTGTTGTCTCCATGTCACTCATCCCCAGAGGACTTATGAACTTCTTCTCTGGCCTTACCTTAATTTCATAGGAGTTAAGTCTAAATGATACTCCATTTCATTAACTAAGCAGTTGTGTAGGATAGGAGGAAGAGGGAAAGCTCACAGGTGGTTTCTCCACTGAAGTGAAAGTCTTACAACTCACAAAGGGAGCTAAACAAGCAGGTTTTATAAATTCTTCTGTGCATAAAGCTATGTCTTTCATTAGAGAGAAGATGAGATGTTACCATAGTTGAGAGCTGGGAAATGTCTGTAGTTTAATGAAGGCCTACCTAAGTAAAGATACAGGTATGCTCCACGTGAGCCATGAAATTGTGAGGGAGGTGGCTGTGACAGGCTGTTTCCTCAGCCTTGTTTGCACTTCTTGTAGTAAGCCAGTATCTTTACAGCCATGGAATGACAGACACCAGGAGACAACCCCTGTCCTCATGATAATTTTTCTGTTCTTCTTGACAGGTAGGTTCAGATTGATTTCATATGGTAGTTTGATGGACGTTTCAGTTCAGGGAGTGAATATTTCACTCTCACAGCCAAACTATTGAGATTACACTAACCTTGAACTAGGCATTTCCTCTTCCAGCATATATCTGTCTGCTTCCAATGTGGAATTTTGTATATTCTACTGCAGGTTATAGAGGGGAAAAGTAGATATAGCAGCTCTGTTTGGGACAGATGGGGAGAAAGGTACTGCAGCAAGTCTTTGACAATTAAAAGCTTAGAGTATCAGTCAAAGTAATTAATTTTTCTGACAGCAGTCAGTATGTTTTACTTATCTCCATTAAATGACAAAACAAGTGAGGTGTATGTGAGGCCTGAAGAAATTTTTTTTCTTGAAATTACATTTTAGAACAAGTTTGTAGGAATCCGTCATTGACTCTTCTCCAATACTTACTTGTTCCTCTAAGCTGTTGCATCTGAACTCTGTTTTTGATGCATTCAGGAAAGGGAAAGTGCTGCTGCCTTATGGGCAGGGAAGTAAGCTGCAGAGTGTGCTAATTAGTCTTGGTTTATTAAAGGTAGTTGATATGTTCTTAGAAGCCTTCCTATAAGGTCATTAAACTACATTTTCCATCAAATGGGAATAGTTAAAAGATTTTTCATCGTCTTGTCATGAGAATTGGCAAATCCATGGATAAATTTGTGTCTGGATTCCTTTGTCACTTTTGTCCCTTCTTTTCACCAGAAAGACAAAGTATATAATTTCATAATCTGTCTTGTATTTTTAAAAATCATTTACTTCTATCTTTTTCTTTTGTAAATCTTTGCTATAGGATAAAAGTTGTCAAAGTCTGAAGGATGAAATTCAAAGTGGTAGCATGTATGTTTTCAGAAGTTCAGTTTTAACTTTGGGCAGAGGCTCATTTATAATCCCCATTGGACAATGCGTTTGTTCTCTTCGACAGTTGAATAAGGGGAAAAGACATCTTGAAAAATGTGTTCCTGTCCTCTTTTTCTGTGTGCTTTTCTCTACATCTGTGCTTAGCAGAATCCCTCAGGGTATCCTGGATTGTATTTACCAGGAAGAAAGAATACCTGATTAGACCTGATTATGGTGTCATCAATTAACTTACATGACTCAAAAGTGAAGCTTGCCAGTCATTTTAAAGCTCTGGATAATGACACTCAGGAAGTTTGTTCCTACGGCAAATTTCTTCAACCTTTGTTTAAAATAGTATATTTCCCCAATTAATTCCTTTAATTGGGGAAATATACTGTTGGCAAAAGGCAAGGGCAAACTATAACTCTTTAAACATTAGAAAACATGAGTCCGTCGTATCTGACAAGTTAGAACTGGTTTCTCTGCATATCCAATAGTAGACAAATGGCATCAGTGTAATAATTAAAGCTTAATCCATGTAGTCATAAGCTATTTTAAGTAATTGTGACTATTGCAGCCTATAAGTTTTGCTTTTCTTATCTTTCAGAGTGGGGTTTTTTTTCCCCTCCTTAAAGGAGGGGAAATGCCTCAGTGCTTTTGAAGGGCTGGTAGGACAGCTTGACAGTTATGTAAGCAGCTGTCTGCAGAAATTCATTAAATGTCTGATTGTGCATAGCCATGTCTGACCCTCAGTGTGCTCATGCTGAGCTTCCCCCCTGCCAGATACCTTCTCGTCTCTGACTCATGTTGTGGATATTCATTTACAGGGATGCAGACTTCACTGGTCCTCCTCACAGCAAAGTATGCCATGATCCCTTTAACTTTGTGGGCAGGGGTTCACATTTTTCTGTGAAATTCAAAAGAAATTTAATGTCTAAATGGTGTGGCTTCATGGAAGAATTCTGCCCAGAATGAATATGGTTCCATACACATATTTGCTTCTTGCTCTTTTTCTGTTTGAGGCTCTTCCATTTTTTTAGGTGATGTTCTAAGAGATCCAGAAAGTGGGGGCTTTTTAACATCCAGCTTTACCTGATTCTGTGTTTGAAAGCACTGGTGTTTACCTAGCAATTCTAACATAAAGGAAAGCTGCAGATTTTCAGTATTGCAAGGGGTATTCAACAACTCATATATTTGGAACTGGTGACATCATGTCTTGTGCTTATTCTGTTCTATGTTATATCCCTTTGTCCATTTCCTATATTCAGATTTTTCATGTTTCAGCATCATTGTTCCATTTAGTTTTCTTCTTTAAATGAAATTTTATCAAGACTTCTGAAAGAGATCTCACAGCTCATGCATTTCTTAACTCTGCCTATGTGATGATGCCATTTATAGCCAAAAGGGTCTTAAGAACAATGTGGGGTTCCGTCTGGCTTCTGTTAAGATTTTTAACAGTTTGTTTTCATGGTTTGTTTTGGGTTTCTTTTTCGAAAAAAGGAAATCCCCAAGCTTGGTTTTAGCTGAGAGGCTACAGGACTAAATCATGCAAAGACTGGCGCCACTAGACTTAACAAGGTTTGTCAGTAACCTAAAGATATGCTACAACTGAAAGTTTTTGGCAAACATTTTCTGAGACAAGGTATGGTGGAGCCAAAAGGGTTTTTCTAATGTTTCAGAAAGCTGCCTGGCTGTGCTTTCTGCTTCTTCTGCCCTTGTAGCTGCATTGATAATTCTGTTTATTGCTTCAACTGAATATTGTCTCATGCATTTTATTGGACAGTAATTCTGGTCTTGACCATCTCATGCTTCCCACAAAACAGCAGACACTCTCTGCTGAGTAGGCAATTAAGCCAAAGGAAGAATACATCACTTTTGGGAATAGCTGTCTTCTGAACATGTAGCCCCCAATTTAGGTAATTGGTTAAGCATGCACTTTGAGTGCTTTCTGAGTGTTAATAGCTTCAGTGGAGGTAACGTTTTGTTTAACATACAGCATGTGCCTGCATGTGGTGCTGAATCAGAACCAGCTGAATCCCTGTAAATGATCAGGGATTAGAACTGAGATTCTCCAATTCTCTTGTTTGGACTATGTCTGCCAACTATGAGCCAGGTTGAGTAATCATAGCATTGCCAGCCTTGAAAAGGTCATGAATTGTGAGTTAGGCCCTGCTGAATCACAAGACTTAAGGAAATATCAGCATCTCTTTTTAACCATTTGTTTTCTTAACTGTTTGGCTACACATAGTTTTAAACCCTTCTGTAAAGCCAGAAGTACACTTAAAATTTTTAAAAATTTTAAGTGTACATGTAAGTAAATCATTGAAGCTTCAATTCTTCAAGTTTTTCTTGAATCGTTTCTCTTGATCTGTATGTAATCTTTCTCTCTCACACACACACAGCCCATGTCTTTGTTTACTTCAGTCACTCAGAGAAAGGACACCAGATCAGTTGATGGCTTTGGAGAGGGAGAAGAGTTCTGGTATGCTGAAGTGTTCTCATCTATGCAGGAAACCTTTATTATTTTGCCAGTTAAAACAACTTTTACTATAATTTTGTGTCTGCTTTGGTTGGTACATACCTAGAATTTTAAATCTATAATGTTTGTGACCTTATCTTGTAAGAAATATGTCAAGAATCAATAGTGGTTGTTCTATTGCCTGGGAAATTCAGGCGAAAGGCTTCCATTTCTGCAGTGGTGTAGGAGGAAGTATGCAGCAGAAGTTGAGGGAAAAACCATCAGCTTTGCCCTTTGAGCTGGGGTAAACTGGAGGACATCCAAGCCCAGGGTCAATCAGACCCCTCAGCCTGGTCTGTGTCTGGTGAGGATGCTCTCTGCTGACACCCTGACATCGTGGAAGGCTGTGGGTGTGTGTGTGTATGGATAAATGTGTGTGTATGTTAATTTACAAACTCATTAATTCAAGTGAGCACTTCCCTTTTTCTACACCATTTATTCCTCTCTGCTTTTAAGCTGATTTGTGCTCCTTAATTGCTCTTGTACTTTTGGCAGCTGAGGTGCCTTTTGTGCAGAGCAGCCTGATTCTGTTTTCTATCTAATCTATGACTTGGTTTGCATTTTGTTGATATTATGAAGAAGTTTTCTGCAGTGACCTACGATGACCTCCTGCTCCCAGCATTTTATATCTTTGAAATTTTCTGCCAATATCTATTTTATTTAATCTGGAAAAAGTGTGTCCGATAGGTTTGTCCTTCCTTTCTACTTGGCTGCAACAGGAGATGTATATTTTGTACTGCTGTCATAAACTGTGGTTCATTTATCGATAACTTCTACTTAAAACCTCTGTGCCTTGCATGCATGCTCACAAACACACTGACTTATTTCTCACTGGGAAGTATAAAATGCATTTCTGAAAGCCAGAGCAGAAGTGTTTGTGGACTCAGCCCAGAGGTAGGCAGCGGGTCACTCTTTTCCTGCCCAAACCCTGAGGTTTGCTGTGCATTCCAGTGCTGTGCTGTGTGTTTGTCATCCGAGTGCAGACACATGTTCAGTCTAGCAGCTCCTCTTTCAGCCAGTGTTTGAGCAGCGGTTAAAAGAAGATGCACTCATGTGGAAAATCCTGGCAGCGGGCACCCTGGATTGTGTTACAGCAGCTGTCCTCAATGGGAAGGCATTGATGTTTACAGTGTGTGTTTTTCCATGGAATTTTGTTTGTCTGGCGTATATATACAACACGGGCTATTCTTCTCTGTGATGTGTTTTTCAGTGCTTTATACACAGTGGTAATATTTATATATTAAGGAGGAATGCAGATGTAAGGCAGACATGAGCTTGAAAACATTCACAATTAAAATGTCTGATATGTAGTAACAGATTAATCAGCATCTTTGAAACAGACAGAAAAAGGGGGTCAGTAAAAAGCCTTATTGATCTGAAACGTGCAATCTTCAGCATAGTATCAAAAAATCTTGGTTAAAATAGTAAATGTTTTTTAAAGAACCTATTAGTCAGCAAATTAATCAGTAAATTCTTTTTAATCAATAAGAGATTTTCTTTTGCATGGAGCCTCAAGGTGGTGGTGTAATCAGAATTGCAAGTGGTTTAACTGGCAGTAACAGTGTTGGATGTCTTGATACAGGATGAAAAACCATCTTTGCATTCTTTTTCCAAAAATATAAATGTAATGTGGTATCACTTTTTCATAGATATTTTTAGTGGATTTGTCATTTCAGCACCTAGGCCATAACTGGCACAAGTATAAGATGATGTCACTTCTGCCTCTGTCATAGTTCTATTTATTTTTATGGGAGGAAATATTTTCTGAATCTTTTTCACTTACTGAGGTAATGGAATCCTTAAGGTTGGAAAATACCTCCAAGATCATTAAGCCCAACCTTAGACCAATTATCACCATGCTAACTAAACCATAGCGCTAAGTGCCATGTCCTGTTGTTTCTTGAACACCTCCAGGGACAGTGACTCCACCACTTCTCTGGGCAGCCCATCCAATGCTTAACCATGCTTTCAGTGAAGAATTTCTTCCTGATGTCCAACCTGAACCTCCCCTGGCACAGCTTGAAGCCATGTCCTCTCTCCCAGTCATCTGGTACCTGGGAGAAGAGGCAGTTTCAGGCAGTTGTAGAGAGTGATAAGGTCCCACCTCAGCCTCCTTTTCTTCCGCGCTAAATATCCCCATCTCCCTCCACTGCTCCTCACAGGATGTTTTCTAGACCCTTCCCCAGCTCTGTTGCCCTTCTCTGTACTCGCTCCAGCCCCTCAGTGTGTTTCTTGCGGTGAAGGGCACAGAACTGGACACAGGACTCCAGGTGTGGCTTCACCAGTGCCCAGTACAGAAGGACAATCCCTGCCCTGCTCCTGCTGGCCACACTATTGCTGATCCAGGCCAGGATGCCCTTGGCCTTCTTGGCCACCTGGGCACTGCTGGCTCATATTCAGCTGCTGTCACCAGCACCCCGAGGTTGTTTTCTGCCCAGCAGGTTCCCAGCCCCTCTGTCCAAGCCTGTGGCACTCTCTGGGGTTGTTGTGACCCAAGGACAGGCCCTGGCACTTGGCCTGGCTGAGCCTCAGCCCATCGATCCGGCCTGTCCAGATCCCTCTGCAGGCCTTCCTGCCGTCCAGCAGATCAACACTCCCACCAGCCTGGTGTGGCTGCAACCTGACTGAGGGTGCCCTCCATCCCCTCATCCAGATCACTGATAAAGAGATTAAACAGGCCTGGGCCCAGCACTGAGCCCTGAGGAACACCACTGGCAACTGTGCCCCAGCTAGATAGAACTCCCATTTCCCACCACTCTCTGGGCCTGGCCATCCAGCCAGGTTTTAACTCAGCAAAGAGTGCACCTGTCCAAGCCATGGGGTGCCAGCTTCTCCAGAAGAATGTCATGGGAGGTGTACCAAAGGCTTTACTGAAATCCAGGTAGACAAGATCCACAGTGAGCCTTGCATTGTTTTCCAAAGCCATAGTTCAGCAAGATGCTTTGATGTGCTGCTCAAAGTTAGGCAACTGTTGGCTTGTGAAGGATTTAAGCACTAGTTAAATTGGGATATAGGGTATTGAATGGTTTGTAGCTTATGGATAAGAAAACACTATTTTTTTAACCCCTGGGCTCACTCCCATGACAAGTTGGATATGGTTTAAGTCCAAAGCAACTTCCACATCTGTTTGACATCCTTGGATCATTACAGGACCCGTCTGTCCTAACAGCACCATTGTGCAATGCAGTGAGGTGTGTAAAAGGAAGAGCACCTCAAGACAATCAGACCCTAATGTTTTTGGATACTTCATGAATAAAAAGAAGCAGCATAAGGCCTGTATGACATTGAATAGGCATCACGAACACCATGTAGTTTGTCTGAATATGTTTTTTTAAGCTGAAGGAACATCTGCCTCTGGGTTGCATCACTTGCTATTTTGCTCTTGTGATAGGACGTAAATAGAAATCTGAAGTCAAGTATTGTAGTTGCTCTTTGTCAATATATGCTCTGAAAAAAATTGTAGCATTTGGAGAACCATGTTCAGTACTAGATGTACAATTGTCTTAAGTTTACAGAAAGAAATAATGTCTTTGTGTACAGGTCAGCCAGCCTCCAGAGTCTTCCCAGAGACAAAATCCCACCCAGACACTTGCAGTCTGGCATAATTAATGAACATCATAAAAAAATCCCACGCAAATGAAACACATATTTTGTGACAGAGTCTGCTTTAGCTTTTTATAAGAAATCAGTATTCAGTACTCGGACCTTAGTCCAGATGCTCAGGTGGTGCATCTGAACAAATTACTGTGTTCCATAGTGAGTTGGTCTCTACCTGTACTTCAAGGAGCTTGACTTTCAGTCATTTCCTAGCTTTCTGCTGTAAAAGAGAGAGCCCCAAATTTTAGTTGAACAAAAACTGTATTTTCAAGGAAAAGACCGTGCAAATGTAGCCAAACCTTCACATACATTCCAAGTGTTTGTCAAAGACATGTATTGTCAGCAGTCGGCTCTTACTTCACTGTGGCTGTAACAAAGCCCAAAAAAGTGGAAGGTGTACAGGGCTGCAGTTCAGTCTTCCTTAGGCATAAAAAATAGTTTATTTTTACTAGTACCTCACACAGTCAAGCAGTCATAGTTAGTTTCAGCCAAGTCTTCCTTCTCTTTGATCTCTGTGCTGCCTGCTGTTATAAGATACTGAATTATCACCACCTCCCTCAGGCTGTCTCAGAAGTTTATAGATGCGAACTTTCAAAACAGTTTATGTTCAGCTGGTTTTCCCTTACTTCCTAACATGGCAAACCAGCCAAAGCAGGGTTCACAAAAGAGAAAAACAGTAGTGCAAAGCACTTAATATATAATCACCCATTAATTTTTAAAGTCTTTCCCAAAGGAATATTGTTTACCCTTTCATATTGAGCTATGATGAAAGCAAAGTCTCTTTGCAGGTTGCATTTATGGTAGGGCATTTATATACAGGCACTGCTAACAGTGATAATGGTTTCTAAAGTATTCAAGGTAATTTATTTGTGTGTTTATGTTTCTGTTGGTGTACTTGTGTAGCTGTACCTTGTGCCATCAGCTTTGGTTGAAGCACTTGCTCAGCAAGAGCTAGTGGAAAATCAGACCTGTGTGGCATTGCATGTTGGGATTTTCAGCAAATTACTTCCTTTTTTTTTTCTTTCTCTCACTAGAATTATTAAAGATGTAACCACAGAGCCTCTTTTACAAAGTGCAGATCCATACTGCTGTCAGTTTTCATTGCATATCTCGTACATGTCTTGGCCTTGAAAGCAATTGAACTATAAATAATGCAACTCCAGTTAGGGAGTTTGGTTAAAAAAAGAGAAGTAAAAATCTGTAATTTTATTTTCAGAGAGAAAAGTTGCTGCCTTTTCCATTCCTTACTCTGGGATTTGAAACAAACTGAAGTAATAGCTCGAAAGCTTTTCAATTTCCCAAATGTGTCTTTCATTACCAAGGACACTTCTAAATTCTGTTGCTAAACCATCTAATCCTTAAGGTTCTGTGAGTGTAGGCAACTGTGAGGGAAGCTGCATAATTCAGTGGTGAAGTCACGCCTGATTCATTGACCATTATTAGTTATACAATAATTTCTGTAGTTCCTAAAGATGATAATCCTAGCAATAATATGCACTGATGGGAAGTCAGCAATCTTGGACCAGAAATGAGATGATCAGCATTACATGCTAGAGTAAAATCTGGTAGAAGATATTCCATTGAGAAATACTGTATGTAACACAGACTGCCTTTAAAAGAAATGGGCCTAACGACCTTTTAGAGCTTATTTTTACCAATTCATTCTAAAAAATATGTACAAAATTATAATTAATTTTTGTTTATTTACTATTGGTGGGTATATTTTTTGACAGTCTTTTCTTTTTTTCTCCCTGCTCTCCTCAACTTTTCTTATTTTGGTTCATTAATGTAATTTAACTAAAACATGCTCAGGAAATTCCAAGTGCATGGTGCAGGTGGCTGATACAGGCTTCCTACACTGAGCTTTTCTGTATCTCAGTAGCATAACCTGTGTATTCCTGTCCTTCAACCCTTCTTAGCTGGCAGTCTGAGGCTCCAAGTAGTGACAACCTGTATTGTGTCCTGGAGAAGATGACAAACAGCAGCTGGAGACTGGTTTGAGAACAACTGCATTTATTTTCATTTGAAACATAATCTGTGCCTCCTCCCCGTCTCCTTTCCCCCCCATGTTTTGAA
Organism: Leptocoma aspasia; assembly: GCA_013399835.1. Lineage (NCBI taxonomy): Eukaryota > Metazoa > Chordata > Aves > Passeriformes > Nectariniidae > Leptocoma > Leptocoma aspasia. The sequence goes on along the minus strand of VXAX01005444.1, from coordinate 791,994 downwards.
TAGAGCACTCAGGGAAGGGAAGGAGAAAAGAAAAGTTTGGCTGACACTTGTTTGCCTTGGGTTTAGTTCAGCAGCATCTGTGGCCTCTGCAGAGTGGGCAGCCCTGGGAGTTGGTAGCTCAGTGCTGCGAAGCAGTGAGGTGTGTTTTGTGTGCTGCTGTGCAGGCAACATTTAAATCCACGTTCATTCCTTTGTTCTGAGAGAGGAGGTGCGTTCCTGGCTTCATGGAAGTCAGTGGGGGTTTTGCCAGAAATTCGAGCAAGCCTTAGATTTTATGCAGAGTTTTCAGTGTTGTTTTGTTGCCAGGATTTGTCCCAAGCTGTAACCTTATGTGCCAGCACTGTCTTTAGTCTCTGTTTTGCTCTGTGTGTGATGGCATGGTCAGCCCCTGGTGCTTGAGTGGAAACAGTACTAAACAGGATCTGTGTGCTTGGGATTATGTGTTTTAAACTGACCTGAAAGCATTTGTGAATTCCTTCAGTACCAAAGCTGGGATTGAAATTGAACATGCCAGAAAACAACCCAACAGCTGTCACTAGATAATAAATGGTGCTGCAGGAAGAGGGGGTTGATGGCTGGGCTAGAAGTGCAGGTACACATAATGGATGTGCTTCTTAGAAAACCAGCCCACAGAAAGCTGGATATAAAGACACAGACCAAAATAAAAAGCTTCATATACCCTCCTTAGGGACATGAGAAACATCTGACACATCCAGTTTTCTGAGTCAGGACTTGGCATGGTGTAATTCCATGCAAGGCAGGCACATGCTTTGGAGTGCTTAGAAGCCTCAGAACAGGGCAGTTCAAAGATATGTCTCTATTCAACAGGGCATCAATAAAGTAAAGACTTCATGCTAAATTAGGAACATATATGATCTAATCTTTGTTCTTAGTAACTCTTCCAGTACCAGTTTGCCACAACTTCCTTCAAATTTACAGCAATTACAGTTTCATTTGTTCTCATGATACCTAAATGGTATTCTAAGCTAACAGTAGTTTTAAATTTGTATGTTTAAAAAAATTTTTTAAATCTTCTTGATAGGAGATTCTTGGTAAATTATACATGCCAGCTAAACACAAAGTTACATGAAAAGGTTGCAATGCAGTACTGACCATGCACAGAATGTTCATTCCAGTTGCTAAACAGTGCCGAGCTTTCTAGCACTTGAAAATGAAGATATAAATTTAAACTCGAATTGAAGAAATTTAATATAACCATTCATTTGAAATGTGAAAAAAATAATCAAGATAATGATGAAAAGGAGCTTGTTTTTAACCTTTTAGTTAAAATCTTAATTTAGCAAATACAAAGTAAGCTTTTAAACAAAATTTGACTGAAATTTTCCTTAAAAACTATATAAAAAACTATAGAATGAAAGTCTCAGGATAGGAAATTGTGAACAATGCCCTTGTTTAATTTTAAGGAGAATACCCATTTTTAGTAACCTGTTACATCCTGCTAGTGGAAAACTATTGTAGAGATTATCAAAGTACGTTAAACCCTGAGAAAGAGCTGACAGCAATGTCAAAAACTGTCCTGGACTACTTTACTATGCATTTTGATGAACAACGATGTTTACAATTTGTTTTGTAGTAGAACTGTATATTGTGGCCTCAGGCAGAGAACTGTACCTGAACTATTTTACTGCTTCTCTCTCTTTCCTCTGACTGTTAAAGAATTGTTGAGTCATCTGCTCCAGTGCTTGAACTTTTTCAGCACATGCAAGAGCTTTTCAAAACATCATCCTCAAGTAGGAAAGGATTTTATTTTGAAAATCTTATTTCCATGATTTTTTCTCTGTGGCACCTTTACATACTTTTTGCTAGTATTTACCTCCATCATTCTTTCCGGGTTAATTTCTGAAGTGGTATGTACATTTTGTAGGGTGTATAGGTGTATGCTTTAGGTTAAGCACATTACAAATCATATCCTTACTGAGCAAACAACTTATGCATCTCTTTAAATCTAATTAAAGTTAATGGGATTGTTGACATGCTTACAATTAAGCACATTCTTGAATATTTTTCTGAACTGAGACTACTGCTTTGACCTAGTATTTTAGTCAGTTCTGGAAGCAGAAAGGAATAAATAATCTGCTGCTGTAAATGTCTTCTCATTGTGGTTAACTCTTCTCCATGAAGGAAACAGTATGATGTACAGTATGTACCTAGTTTAGTAGAGATTAAGAATGCTTTTATTGCAAAGGAGAAACAGAATTTGTTGGGTTTTGTCTTTTTTGTTGCTGTTTCGAAAAGATAAAAAATTCAGGTTTAATTAAAATGCTGACTTAAAACCAACCAAAAAACATCTGTGGTGTTTACAAAATAATTAACTTCTGCAAGTTATTCTGCGCTAGAGTTCTGCTAGCTCACAGTCTGAGCAGTTCAGAACTGGTGCGCTGACTGTTGGAGACAAGCAAATCAAAGCCGCTTTTCCTGTCACACATACTTGTGTTAATCCTGCTACAAGAGACCAAGCAGAGACACAGTAGGTGTTAAGAATTGCTGAAAAGTTCAAAGTGTGCATTCCCGGTAGGATGCAGTGACTCCAGGGTGCACTGCCTTTCAAAGGGTGACGGCGCAGCCTCTCAGCAAGGCTCTGCTCCTCTCGGGCTGCTTAAAACTACTCCTAGATTTGGTAGGAAGAAGGCTGTGGAAAGCTGAAAGGGAATGACTAATAGCAAATGCGGCTACTGTGGCTTCTGAATATTTTATTTTAACATATTCCACTGCAATCACTGGAACAATTCACACTTAACAGAAACCAAAGGAAGAACAGAACCCTTTAGATCCTCTTGGCTGATACGCTTGCCAGTGCAGGATTGTGTCCTACTGTATTTTCCTGTGTAAACTAAATTTAACTTTTGCTTAAACTCAGACCATTACTGTGAGATAAATCTCTAGGAACTTAAGCTAAGCAATTCCCATTGCTGTCCTTAGCAGTTTACACAGTTCAGGTACCTGTTATGCTATTAAAGAAACAGTGTTACTGCATACATTTTTTTCACAAAAGATCCCCAAACTACACAACAACAGACAAAAAGAAAATCCCCAAACCACACAACAACAACAACAACAGACCAAAACAAATCCCCTGCAAACAACAAAAAACTCTCCCAAAACCAATTGAGTGTTCATCAACCCGGAGTTTTTCCATTGTAGCTGTGTAAAAGTTTGTGGTGAAATCTGACACCATGTTTATAACAGCTTCTGGCTCAGTTATGTAGCCTATGCTGTTTGTTTATTTTAAAGGTAACAGTGTACACTGAAATACAGAAGACACATGAAGCTGCAGGCAGGAGTGGTTTGGTTTATGGTGGTTTTGTTATCTGGGTTTTTTTGAATTACACATTGGGCTGTTTAGTTTTGTTCCAGATGTTAAAAGGGATTGCAGCCTCGTTACAATAGCCTGGTAACTCTAAAGAGCTGTAAAACTGACTGGCATATTCCCAGTTTTGGGAGATTTACACAGACTCTGCAGCATCTCTGACCTGAGGTATGGAAGAAGTGAAGAAGGAAGAGGTAAAACAAACATTTGTTGACACTGCTGTTAACTCAGTGGGAATCCAGCAGATACTCTCAAACCATCTCTGTGCTGTGTTATCTCTGTATCCAGGATACAGGGACAGAGACCCAAGTGCAGTTACAAAACTGTGTTATATTCAACCTCCAGCTGCAGGAGAATGCAATGTGGGAAATGATTCTGTGGAGTCTGATAGCTCTCCAACACAGATCTAAAGTATAGACAGACACAGGAATAGGATTCACAGCCCTGGCCTTTGCAGGTACCCTTTTGCACCCTTTGGCATGACTGTGAATAGCTAAAGATGCATGCAGCTGTATTTTGTAGCTGCTTTATAGAACTCCTTGAAAATACTCTTGAAACCACAGGTCTGGCCTCCTTAGTCTGTGATTGGTCTTTTCAAAATACACACCTCTGTGCCTAATACAGACCTAGCACTGTGTTTCCTTGATAGAGAAGGAGTTAGGAAGAGATAATTGTGGAGTCCTAGGAGAGAAAGAGGGGCTGATGAGAGCCCTGGAGTTGGAAGGCTGATGTGATAGTGTGTCCCTGCTGCCTCTCCTCCAATTACTGGCTGAAATGGCTCATCTTAATTAAAAAATTCCTGATAGCTGTGGATAACCTTCAAGGTTGTAGTGCCTCATTTTTATTATCTTTATCTCTATAGTCTGCTATTAACAATGTATCTCATTACAAAATGAAAAGTTTTGTCTTCCAAAGTTAGACTTATAAAAAGTGTTACACTCCATATTCTGAAATATCTTTGGATAAACTTTTCCCTTTCCTTTTTTTTTTTTTCCCCTATGTGTTTATCCAGTACATCTTGTGGAATTGTGCTTAATTTAGATAGTAGACTTCACAAGAGCTCATTTATACCCATGTATGCTTTACATACATTCTCTTTTCATGGAAAAAGCTTGGTTCAAAAAGCTCCTTGCACCTGCTGTGTAAGTAGAATGTTGCAGAATTGCTAGAATGTGCTCCATCTGAGATGCCAGAGCTGATAGCAATGCCCTGTTGCTTTTTTGGGAAGATAAATGTTGAATCAGCATTGCAATTAAACACAGTAAATGAACTGTGGACCTTGTCTTTTCAAGGTAGCATTTGTTACAGGAGTCTCTGAAAACACTGCTGGAGTTAAGCATCTGTAAGTACTTTTATTATAAACTTTTATTTTATAGCCTTATAGCTTGACCATAGAAATTTTCCCTCGGCAAGAATTTGGCACACAGGCTGCTGTCACCACAGGAGTCAAAGTTATATATTTATTATTATCTCCTTCTTAAATCTAATTCATTTTAATTAGAGATGGGCTTGTGCTGCAGAATTTGGATCCAAATCTCAAACTCTTCTTTCCCAGGTTAAAAGGATGTATGGAGTTGTCACCTATTTTTGGGCCTGTCTTTTGTTTAAATTCAGCTGGCAACAGTTGGGCAGTGAGTTAGTGTTACTTTTACTATTTTCTTTCATAGAACATAGAACAATAGCTTTTTATTGTCAGTGCCCTTTCTTCCATTTAGAATGATGTCTAGATAAATGCTCAATTTCTTTTTCAGTATTGTATTTTGCAAAAAAAAAAAAAAATGGATTCTAGCTTTTGTTTTGTTTGGAAGAGAACGAAAAGTTGGAAGACTGAGGTTGCAACTTTGATTTGACTTCCTGGGTAAACACTCATTTGTACCGTTCATATGAATAGCTCTGTAACTCCTGGGTCTGGGTAATGACTTTTAGCTCTGGCTATCTCTGGAAGTGAGGTCAGGCTTCTCAGGGGGATTTCAGAGCTGTGGTTTGTCTATGCATGTAGAAGACACCAAGGGCCAGAGCTCAGTTACAGCTGAAACTAGCCAGTGCTCTTTCAGATAACAAGAAAGGTTTTTTGAAGTACATTAATAGCAAGGGGAGGTCTAAAGAAAACATTGGACTGGTCCTTGTTGAAGATGGTCACCTGCCTAATAGGGATGAAGAAAAAGCAGAGGCGTTCAATGTGTGTTTTGCCTGAGTTTTTGGTGATACTGATAGACCTTGGTGTGCCTGATCTCCAGAGCTGGAAGCCCATGAGTACTGGGACAGTGGCCTTCCCCTTGTGGACACTGGATCTGTGAGGGACCGCCTGTATCAGCTGAATGTTCACAAGTCCATGGGCCTGTTGGGATTCATCCCTGAGTACAGAAGGATCTCAGTGGTGTTACAGCAGGACCCCTCTCCATCAGTACCAAAGGCCTTGGGAGCCCTGGGAGGTCTCTGTCAGCCATTATTCCTGTTTACCAGGAGGGTGGGGAAAGACCCAGGAACCTGCAGGCCTGCTAGACCAGCCTCAGTTCCTGGAAAAATTATGGAGGAGATTGTACTGAGTACTGTTGAAAGGTGTTTAAAGAGCAATGCAGTCATCAGGTGCCATCGACATGGGTCACAACGGGAAAATCCCATTTAATTAATTCCATCTTTCTGTAGTCACCCATCTGGTGAGGAAGGGAAGGTGGTGAATGTAGTTTTTCTGCATTTTAGTGAGCTTTTTGGTACTGTCCCTCACAGCATCCTTCTGGACAAGTTGTCCAGCTGTGGGATAAGGGGTTAATGGTGTGCTGGGTGAGGAGCTGGCTCCAGGGCAGGGCTCCCAGGGTTCCAGAGAGTGGGGTTGTGTCTGGCTGGTGGGCAGTCACCAGTGCTGTCCTCAGGACTCAATCCTAGGGCTGCTGAACATATTTATCAAAGGTATGGATGCAGGAGTTGAATGCACCATTAGCAAATTTGATGGTGACACCAAACTGGAAGGTTCTGTTGGCTGTCTTGAGGGATAGGAAGCCTTGCAGAGCGATCTAGATAGATTGGAGCATTTTGCAATGATTAATTACACAGTGATTTTGTGATGATTAATGGGATGAAATTCCACCAGTCAAATGCCAGGTTTTGCACCTGGGATGGGGTACCACTGGGCATATGTATCACTTGGGAAAGGATTAGCTGGAGAGTAGCTCTGCAGAAAGGCATCTGGTGGTGTTCAGTAGCAATCAGCAGTGTGTGCCTTTGTAGCCAAGAGAGCAAACCCCATCCTAGGGTGCATGGGATGCAGCAGGACATAAAAATCCCTTCCAAGTGTGAGCCTGGGGACAGAGATACTTGCTGATAAAGTGTGACAAAGAGTGTCTTGCATTTGGAGCAGCTGATTAGTAATTCTCGGATATCCAATTGCTAGATCCTTTGTTTTGCCTTTGTCATTTTAAAAATTAAAAGTATTCCAGAAAATATAAAAGGAATATCTTTTTTGGTATAAATATATTTTTTAAATATTTGAAATTAAAAAAAAAATCAGTGAATTATCAACTGCATTATTACTTTTCCTATGTAACTTGTTTAAGCAGCAAATCAGCTGCTCAGAAGGTGTCTTGTTTTTATCTTAGTACTTTAAGCTACTGGAGGATTCAAACCTCTGTTTAAACAATGGCAAAAAGCCTGTATATTGCAGCACTTCACCTACTGCTACCCTCAAGGTTCATTTTGTTTGCTTGCCTTGCCAATAATCTAGAGTTCAACAATGCTCACTGCTCATCAAAGCATTGATTATCCCCTTCCTTCCCTGTGCATTGACCACACTGAGTTTAGATGGTTTAGTATCAGAAGATTTTTGCTGCAGTTGGTACCACAGAGGGGTTTCTTTTGCCTACTAAGCAATTCTAGAAGTGCTTTATCCATGGAGTATTTTGGTGCTGTTCTTATCCAGGAGGCTGAAAACAGTGGTTTAAATCCTGGCATAAATCAGCTGTGTGCTTCTTCAATACCTTCACCCTGACTACTGATCCTATGCCTTTCCAATTATGCATTCATGTGTCTTCATTTTATAGAGTTTTCACTCTGTGCACTAAGTCTCCATCTTATTCCAGATTACTTTGGAACTGGAGGTGAAGAAATAAATTCTCACTTAGCTAATCCTAGCGATAAAGTCTGTGTTTGTTCTCGTGTTCCTGCCTCCTGTCAGTGCAAATACTGTTAGAATTTCCTACAAGACAAAGGCAGACAAAACTCGCTAATATTCCATATATTGAATAGGTCTTACATCTTTAATTACTGTATAATTGCTTAATTGCTGTATAAAGGACAATCTTCCATACATGTGCAGCCCTGTTTTCAGGTTGTGGCAGTTAGTTGCTGAGGTTATGTGACTGTGACTGGGATGTTGTACAAATAATGTGTTTTGGTGTGGTCAAGCACTTCAGAGTAGAGAAATCTGAAGAAATTAAGAGATTGCTTTCCCACCATGATTCATGTTAAAGAAGAAAAGATTACAAGCGCATACAGAGCCAAGCATCTCCTAAATATTTTGGGCTTGTGTTACTGGGGTTTTTTTGCTGAAGGGGGGGGTTAGATTAATTTTGCAGAATTAAGTGATCACTTTGATATGAGTGGTCACTCTCAAAGTCACATTCCAAACCTGTTTACTCATCCATACTACTAGCACAGAGTTTTTTTCTGTTGAGCATTCTCTTCAATACATACTTGCTGCAATGGGACAAAAAAAAAGAATCTGACCCTTTGTGTATAGGCATAGAGCAGCAGAACCAGTAATACTGTGCTTGCAACACACACTTAAAACAATCAGTTGTGAAATGTGTTATTTTTTGGGATGTAAGGTAGATGAAAACAGGTAATGTGTTGTTATTATTATTATTATTATTATTATTATTATTATTATTATTATTATAGCACTTGCTTCAAGAATACCATCAAGAGGGGTAATGACATTTTGTTTGTGCAGTGCTGTACTGATGTCCATGGTTAATATGTATTTTCATGAACACTGCAAGCAGCTTTTTTGCTGGGGCTATAAGTCATGTTTTTTCCCTGATGGTTTGGATGTCAATAGCTGAGAGGCATAAAAAATCCTCCTGTTTATTCATTGGTTTGAGTTTTGTGCATGTCTCCATTGACCCACTGGGTATGTTTGAGTGATGTGTAGCTGAGGTTACAGAAGGGAACAAGAATTCCCTAAACACTGATCAAAGGGCAAGTGGTGTTGGCTCCTGAGTTACAGGGATGTGCTCTGTCAACTTCTCCTTTTCAGGTGCTCTACTTGCATTAGTAAGTGCCTGATTTCACCTGGTGGTGAAATGAGCTTCTACCTGCTGGCTTTTCTGGTGTACTGCTTCTGTTTTGCTCACAGATCAAGTTTATCTTGATGTAACAGGAATAGTTTTCTTGCAATCAGTAGCTGAGTAAATTTAGGTTAAGATCTGGATCACACTTTCCTGTCAAGCTAGCACCTTCTCCTACTGTATTGTGCACTTTTATAGGGCTGTGGAATTCCCATTTTATGTCTAAATATAGAGTTTTAAAAAGAAAGAACCCCATCAGGTGTAGAAAAACAAGTAAGTAAAAGAAAAAACTTAGAAAAAGTGCAAACTAGAGTACATTTTTCACATGTTACTGTGGCATGGAAGAATTGGAGTGTTCTTGGAGGAGGTTAGACAAGAGTAAATAGTTCCAGTGCTCAGCAAGAAGAGGTGTCTTTATGACAAATTAAATGAAGAGTTTTGCCCAGGTTTAGTAACAAGTGCTAGTTTTGACGTGTTCACAATATCACCATGCTGCATGAAGTGTCTATGTATCTGAACTTGATAGGTTTCTACAACAGTGACAGTTGAGTCAAACTGTATAAACTAAATACTGCAACCAATGTGCATGTGATCAAAGATGACTGGTCTCAAATAATGTAGCACTGGGTTAATGCTGAGTTGTTTTGTGTTCCTGTTCTTGTCATTTTCTTTTTTAAGAGAATGCATGTTGCTCTTTTATATATTCCTTGCTACCCTGACTGTAATATATAATATTTTATCTCTTGTTTCAAAATGCAATGTCAAGTGCACTTGGACTTGAATTAACTTAATAAGTCCAACATAAGCACTTATACATAGATACATATTTCCTAGTTGAATTCAGTCTTCCTATGCAAGAAGAATCAACATTTTTGCATTTGTAGAGACAGTTCAAAAGCCTAAAATTGTATGTAGAGCTAGCAAAAAATGAAGCACCTAGAGGTGTGAGGCACAAAGTAGTCCAAAACACAAAAATCACCCTACAGTATTTTCTTTATCTGAACAGCAGAGACCAGTGTGTAGGTGGTGTTCAGTGTCTTAACAGCTAATTGTGCTTGAATCTCACAAAATAGCAAAAGCTTATATTCAAATACTTCCTTTTTTCCTTTTAAAGACCAGTCTATCTTGTCCTCCAAGGAGGGAAGTAACACAGTTCCTTACTGTGAATGTTACCTTAAAACAGTGTGTACTAAAACATATATTACCACACTAAATTTTGGTAATCATAACGTTATTAATAAATATTGTTCTAAGAACGTCAGTGTAAAGCATCATTGTTACCAAAATGTTTGTGCTTTTCTCAGAGCGAGCTGTTTAGCAGCTTATTCTCCCTCTTGTTCATGATGCCTAACACTGAGTGAAAGTTGACTTTAAATATTATAGAGGAAAGCAAAAGCCACACTGGAGACTTGAAATTTTGTTTCGAGTGCAACTTCACTGTCACGGACAGCCTCTTCTTAGGCTGTACTCTTCATACGAGACCTCCAAAATGCTGACAGAGATGTTTAGTGAGTTTTAAAGCCCTTGAGAGCCTGAGTGGGCAGTACAGGGCCTTCATTTTCTAGAAAGGAATATAAAAAAAATCTGTACTGCATGTTCAGTATACCTCCTCCAGATTGTAACTAGATATGGTCTGTGCTGGTGATACTTTTCAGTCAGCTGATCTTGATGTGCAGCCAAAGAGCACAATCTCATGTTCATTACCAGCTGGACAGAGAGGGGACATTGTACAGGAGCAATATTTGCTTCACACACACAGAGACATTGACAGTTTTGACAGTAGTGTTTTACTGTGCTTGAATGTTGCAAAGATTCTTTTGTCTGTTGTTGTATTGAGGAGTTTATTTATTACCTGGGGACACATGTTTATGATGGTGGCTAGCAAAACAGACTTAAATGCAGTGCATTTTCGGTTTGTTGCTAGGTTCCTCCATGCTTTAGCATCTTTTGCATAGCCCGTGTTCCCCATTTGAGTGAAAAATGCTAAATTATATATAGAAATGAAATAGCAATGGTGAACTGTGTACCTATGTCCTATGAAGGTGATTTTCCTTCCTCTTCATTGGCACTGTGTGTACATTTAAAATCCTGGAAAATAAAAATGCAGGTCTGCTTTTCAGAAGAGCAAATTAAATGACACAATTTTCTTCAGCTTTTCCCAGTGAAAGACCATAAAATTAATTAAAATTTATTTTTATTCTAATAGTCATGAATTTGCATTCAAAGAAATGGAAATGATCCTCTGTGCTGTGCTTTTCATTTTGCATAAAGGAGATGCCAACTAGATGCTTCTGGGAATATTTTTATCCCCAAGGTCTGTGTTAATCCCTTCCTGCTAAAAGACACATTTCTGAAATATTTATCATAAACCTGCCATTCTGTTGTCACATTGCTCCTTTCCTGATGTGAGCAGTTCTGGGACTTCTGCCAGCATTGTTCCTTCCATTCAAATAGGAAATTTGCTACAAAGTGTCTGGTTCTCAGACGAACAACACGGTGCTTGTTCATCAACCTGACTTTGGTGATTCATAACCTAAATGTGTGATACCATGCAAAGTAGGAGTAGCCAGCATGTGGCCTGTCAGGTTTACTGACATTATATTTGCAAGTATAATTTTAATTGTATGTGCACATGGAGGAGGAGAAGGGTTGATAATTTTAAACATAAATTATTCCTTTGAAATACTAAGTTTGTGCTGCTTAATAAATTTTACAAATAATAAGGGAAAAGCTGCATGAGACTGACACTTTGATTTATGGCTTTTTTTATCAGAAAGTGTTACAGCATTAGCTCTTCTACTGTCTGTTTTTGAGACTGAACAAGTGAGAAATATTTGTACATACTGAAAGAGAGGGTCTTGCATCTCTTGAACTTGCAGTGTGTTCAAAATACATTGGAACACCTCCCTTAGAAAAGCCTGATTCTAGGAGGTTTCATTTATGAAATATTTGTTTCAATTGGTAAACTAAAAATAGTGTTCTTTCAAACACTTAATTTGTGTGCAGCAGTTTCCAGATTTTTAATTTCTTACATGCTTTGTAATTTTAATTAATTTTTATATATATAAAAAATGGTTTGAATACACTACTCATTACTCTGGTTGAATTTAAAATGGATTTTTCCTTATGAAATCATTTAAAGTAGAAGTGTTTCCATTTCAGGATTGTGGAGTCTGGTTAAATTAGATGTTGCACTTGAATCCATAATTAATGAAATTCTTCAGCCAATATTGACAGCTATTCTAAAATTATGACAAATTTGGGATTGTTTTTTAATATGTGCTAGAATCTACCTGCAGCATAGGTGCACTCTCCTTGAGAAATGGTTGTGTACATTTGTATATAGAATTAAATTGTTTGTCCAATTAATTGAAGGAGGCAAGTCCAAATTATATCAATAAGGATATTTATAATACTGACTAAATCTTATATATATACATCAACACGAAGTTCAGCACAAGTCACAGAGAAAATTAGAATCCTTTCAACTTTCAGTCCATGGAGCCATTGAAGTTTTTGTGGTCAAAAAACTGTGCAGTGGTTAGTTTACAGACCTAGGATACATCTGGATCAGGCCACCATATTCCCTAATTCAAAGCAGGACAGAAAATATGTATGTTGGGAGTGGCAACACTTTTGTTTGAGCAGTAGCTCAAACCTACCTTAATGTAGACCTCCTTCCACTGTAGAGCTCCTGTCCTCCTGTGTGGTGTCCTAAAGAATCTACAAGCTCAATCTGTCCTCTTTCCTTACATCAAATTTAGTTATTCTCTCATTTCTCACCAAATCATTCTGGCACCTCTGGGCAGCCTCAAATCCCTGGACATTTCCTGTGTCTCTGCCCTACGCTTCTTATAAAAGAATTGGTTGCTGTTAATGCCACTGCTGTGGTGTCCCCAAAACACTGATTTGTACAGGGACCCTTAAAAAGTATTTCCCCTTGATTTCTCTGTTTCTCATTAGCTATTAATATGGTAACAGACAATACTCATGGGCTATTTTTTGTTGGAAGTGGCTGATATAAATAAAAATGGTATCACCACCTGTTGAATGTTTTGATTTCTAAACTGTATACTGTCAATATTGTAAGCCTATGCAGGAATCTGCAAGTTGTTTCCGTTACTCCTGCATCATTGCTGGTGAAAAATAAGAAATTATGACAAGGATCTGATATTATTACACCAAAAATAAAGTTCCAGACAGCCTACAATAGCATGGCTCTGAGTTAAGATAAATAAAACCTATAGTGATATAATTATTACTATAAGCTTGTAACATTTGTCAAATTATAGTGTTGGTAGAAGGTCCTTAACATTGCCTTAAGGAATGTAACAGTATGGCTCCGTTGTAACTCTTCTCTGTGGGTTGATTTAGGACACAGTCTTTTGTTCTTGGTTTGGACCAGCTTTCCCCAAAATTCCTTACCTAGTGGGTATCACCTCCTGGTAATGCTACAGGAAAAGCTCGGGTCATGCTTAGGTCATTGCTAAAACTATGAGCTAGTGTTTTCCAAGAAAAACACTGTAAACTGTATTTCAAAGGGGAAATGTATATTAGATACAGTTAATTAAACTGGGTTAGCTATGCATCAGCTCTTCAGTCTGAGAGATTCACTTTCCTATATGTCTTCTGGATAGAGAGAAACCAGAGTGTTTGATTCCAGTCTTTGTTGGACTGATGTATTTTTGTATCAACAGCAGCAAGGTTGCATCTGATCATCTGATCCTGATTTTGGTAGGCTTCCTTGCATTTCACTTCAGAGGTTATCTGCTTTCACCAGAAATTTTTAACTTTGTAATGTGGCTGGAAGTGTAACAGCAATCACAGTTATCTACTGCCATTAGTGTTACACAGCTGCTTAACTCCCGTGTGCGTTCCAGAGGTTGAAAATACCCCACTGGATGTACCAGCAGCCCTAGTTCAGTAAAGCTTAAAAATCTTCTTAAATAATGATAAAGGAGCTGCTGTATCACTGAAATGGAGTGCAAGCTTAAATACTTTTCTGAATGAGCAAGAGTCTGGGAAAAATATGTGGAGGTCAGCTACAGCAGGATGTTACAAGATGCTCTCAAGCACAAGACATTTGTTTCAAGCATAAACTAGGAGTTATGCCGTTGGCAAAACAATAAATAATTTTCAAGAGGCAGTAAATGGCATACAAAACACTATGTATATCTTAAGAACAAAATATAATGGGGTAAGACTTGTGCTTAAAAATATTTAGCTACTGGAAAGAAATTTCTTCATACACAAATCACTTGCTATTCTCTGAGGTGTTTGTTTTACTTTATAACTTAAGATAAACCAATTTCCATATTATATATTGTCGTTTTGTATAGACTTTTTAAATTGTTCTATGAATTTAAGTAACTTTTAATATTCACTTAAGATAGACAGCTTGGCCTCTTCATTATGCAGCCAGCCATATTTTCAGATCAGTATCACATATTTTGATCATTGAGTGACTCTATGAAGATACTTGGAGGGTTCCAGGGTTTAACACTCTAGTGGATTCCTGTGAAATTAACCAAAATTAAAACACATTTTTCTGACACACTGCATTATCTGCCTATTCAGAAAGAAAAAAATGATCAGAGTAAATACCTAAAGCTAAAATTGTTTAGCCCCTATTTCCCAGCTTCTTGCTTTCAATAGAACAAAAAAAAAAAAAGTTCCTATTTCTATCTTTAAATTTGCTGGAGTCGTCATTCTGTTTAGAGTCAGACAAGCCTGAGGTCTAAAGTTACATGAATTTGGTCAAAGTGACCCTGAATTCTTGACTGTAAACACCATAAATCTTCCCTGCAATAATTAGTTTCACATTGTAAAGGCCATGCTGTGAAGGGTAATCCCTCATGCAACAAGTTAAGTTTCTAATTTGTTTTCCATAGCACAATGAATTCCAAAAGCTTTCACCATGTTTCTAGCAAGTCATTTATCAGCTTCATAATAAAGCTTAGAAGGGACATCACAGATCATCTGCAGCAGAAACCAAGTTGTGTATTTCCCTATAGCAAGAGTAGGTAAGAATGCCCTAGGACTACAGTGTTTAATATTATTTATTTAGATGGAGTTTAACATTATACTGACTTTGTTTTATAAAATTTTAAACTGAAAAAGCTTTCTTAAAAGTAATCAAAATCTGTAAGCTGAACCCAGAGATTCAGTTTCTCAAATTTGCATACAAAGAGTATATCAAACAGCCTTTATTAATATGGCATACATATTTCTGTATTGAATTATGACTTCAGACTGTTGCAAAAGGCTTTCCCAACACAGGGAAACACCAATACCATGATCCAGCTAACACACAAGTACAGAAGGTACTGTCTTTGTTCTATCATGTATTTTTCATAAATGGTCTGTTACAGTTTTTCCTAGTCTAGAGTGCAGAATTTTGCATATTGATGCTTTATAGAGTAATAAAATATTTAGCATAATTCTTCCCCAAGTAGGTTTTTAGTGACTGGTTTGACAGCAGTATCATATATCCCTAGAGGAGGCATTTGAAGTGCAGCTTTTAAAGCACTACTAAACTCAGTCATATTTTCATCACATCTTGATTCCGGTGAGACCTTTTTGTAGTTTTTCTCAGGTTCGTTTGGGTTTTAGATTTTTTTGGAGTGGTGTTGGTGGAATAAATATTTTTTTATATGTTTTGATGTTTTTAAGGACATTGGTTTTGGAGAAAATGTATCAGGGACTTTTGACTCAAGTAAGTGTCCCTTTAAACATCATATTGCATCTGTAGTGAAGCAGCGTTGATTTAGCTAAATAGCTAAAAAAAAGTCATCAAAAGCCAGCATTAATTATGATGTACCTTTTTTAAGGACTATTTGGTTAGCTCAAAAAATATCTGCCTGTCACCCTGAGAGTTTAGCTTAGCATACAACAGCATGTCAAAAATGTTTATAGGACAATCCTGTTGAATGCCAGCCAGGCACACAACCACATAGATCATCTCTGTAGTGAATGGTGGCTTGTTCTCTTCCAAGTTTCATTCAGGCACAGAGACCATCTCTTAAATATGTGCCTCTGTTCCAAATGCTCTGCTAAAAAAATACACTATCCTGAGGTAACGTGTTGGGAATTATTAAATCCATAAAATAAATGGGTTATTGAGGGTTATACTTCACCTGGTTCCTTCTTTCCCTGCATTTTTCAAAGAAAATGTGCAACTAAACCTGTACCATGAAACTGTTATGTTGGACAAGGCAAAGTACCCAAAGAGTATATTTGAGAAATGCTTTGTGGGTTTTTGCAAAGATTCTGTGAGCAGGCTGTTCCCTAGAGTAACAGACCTTTCTCTGCTGGCATTCTAGCTCAAGAGCTTTCTTTATTGCTCAGGTGACTTGGTTGAGAAAAGAAAATATGTTCTGCCTAACAGTTACCCACTGTCAGTGACCTTTATTTTCTTACCAGTTGTATTTTCAAAACAGATGGAGATATGTAGAAATGGTGCTACCAGGTGAGGCAATGTTGAAGATTGTGTTGGGCTCATGACCTGGAGCTGAACAAGCATCCAGAGGCTGTCACAAAGTTTTATTTTCTGAGACTGTGTAGGGGCAGGTGGACGGGCTGGGGTTAGGTGCAAAATCTCCTTTTAGGCTGAGCACTAATCATGAGAAGTTTGATGCACAGATTTCAGTGCTTTTGAGAATCAGGACTTCATTAGGGGAGGGACAGCTGCGTCATGTTGGTTATCATGAGCATTCAGTGTACACTGAATCCAGAGCACATACTCTCATTCTGTGTTGTAGGCATCATTGCTCTCTATGCATTACCAACTTTATCTCCATTAATATTGTCACCCCAGCAGGAAGAGTTCTTTCAGAAATAACAAAGTGTATCAAACAAATGCAGACTTAAAATTCAAGATCTTTTAAAGTCCATTTGAGACTTCCCCTAAATTACACTTTCTCACTGCAAGAGTTGAACACTGATAAGTCCTGCTGGCTTCCACTTAGAGGTCTGTAGAAAATCCCAGGTGTCTCAGTTTGTGCATACACAATTTAGGGCTGTAACCTAAAAATTATATTGGAATGTTGTGCTCAGTGTTGTGGAGATAAAGAGGAAATTGAGTTTTCTTGGATGAATATATACCCTTGCCTCAAATGTATATATTCTGATGAATGTAAATAGACTTTTCCTTCTTCTGTAATTCCCTGCCTCATTCAGTAGGTAACAAGTAGTTAATAAATAATAGTCACTGAACAAGTCTGGTGAGTTCATGAGTACTCAAGGGTTGTTCATCCCTGCTGCAAGGGTTTTGTTGGGTGGGCCAGTATAACTGCTACCTATTGAACCCCTAATCCCTGAGATAATATGAGTTAAAATATTTTTCTTAGCTCACAGTAGGCAGTGCTGTACAGTTATTTACCTGTACAGGGACTTTTTTTTGTGAGGGTATTTAGCTTATTGTGAGTATAGGCCCTGCTGAATATTGGGCTGTTGCTTTCAAGCTTCTCTAATGTCCCTACATTTTTCATAACAGTATCAGGTGGGTTTTTAGCTTAGGCACAGAACAGTTGCTCTCATCCTCTTATGGGCGCTAACACTGACTCCTTATCTACTGCTCATCCTTGTATTCCATGAGGACTGCTCTCAACTCAGGCCTCATCCTGCACCTTCAGTTTCCTTCCTCAGTGGCATGAAAGCGTAGAGATGTTGTCCCTTAGCATCTGCGTGTGTATTCTTCAGAAGCTTTCCAGTTTGGGGGTGGACAGTTTGAAAAACTGCTTAACTCGTTTTAAATCACACATTCCATGCTGAAAAAAGCCCTGACAAAGACAATCCTGTTGACTTAGTCTGAGGTGTAGACTTCTGAGTACAAAGGTCTCCTAAGAAACTTGGTCAGGGCTTTCCAGGAAAGAACCTGTCTTTTCCTACTGCCAATGGTGATAATCCCCTACTGCTCACAGAATTTCATTTAAATTACTCAGAGGCTTTTGGCTTGCTTGTGGATGCCTCTTGATGAAGATTAGCTTCAGCTATAGATTTGGGAAAATTTTCACAGGAAAGTTCAATCATTAGACTAGTCAGCAATTTGTTGTGAATTTCTGAGGGGAGAGCTGTCACAAAAGAAACTGGCTCTTCTTCAAAAAAGCTTTTACAACACAGTCTGTTTTGATCTATGGCTGCACTAAAAAAAAAAGTGAGGGGAAAAAAAGATCTGAGGTAGTTAAAAAGTCCCTGATGAGATTTTTTTTTTTTTTTTAATAAAGAGACTTTTCATGTTCAGGCAACACTTTGTAATGAAGTACAAGCAAACCCTATCTTGGAATTTTCAAACCAACTTTTAAAGCACTTTGATTGACTAAAACTGGAGCATTGTTACATTTTTATTTGAAAATCCTCTTTTGATTCTTTTTCCTCCCCCCCCTCTCTCTTCAGGATGGGAATGATTTCTGAAATCATATATGTTTTCACAGAACAAAAAGATTATCTTTCACTCAGCTCTTGAATCTGTTCACTAGCTGAGGATCTGCCCCATGCACTTCCACGAGCCCCTTGAAGTGTGAACCTGATATTCTGTTGAAGTGTGGGTTAGCTATATCACTTTCAAAGACAGCAGAGATCTGGGGTCACTTTCTGCTGTCCATGCTCACGCTCAAGTAGTGCCTTGTGCTGCCTAAAAAATGTCACAAAAACTATTCATGGAAGAAAGTCTTCTCCAGTGTAAATAGACACCAATTTTTTTTTAAAATCCTTGCATACAAATGGTACTCACTATGAGTTTGGACATAATGCAGAAGTCACTGGTATTATGGTGCTTTATTTTAAGGATCAAAAGCTTAAAAGAAAATGCAGTCTTTCTCTACCTGCTCAGCCCTATGTGCTTATTTATTTCATGTCATTAGTTTGGTAAGAGAACATTAGAAAGGTAGACTTTAGATGGAGTTTAACATCATACTGACTTTCAAATCATATTGCAAAAAGGAGCTTACTATCTTTTAGCTTCAGTGGCAAAAGTATGTATTCTGGCATCTTAGAGAATGTTTTCAAAAAACTTTGGAGTTGCAGTGGATCTGTTTCAGGAGTGATTTCCCAAGGGCTGGTCCTTCAGGGAGCAGTTCTCCTCTAAGGAGAGGACAGTGGGAAAGTGGAGCCTCAGCACTGGTACTTCTGAATATGTGTCACTGTCTCACAAAACCTTGCTAGGCATGTAATTTAAAGGAAGCTGGTGTAACTGAACTTGCTTGGAAAATTTTGTGATTGACTCTTTGCATATTGAGCTTTTTTTATGCAATGGTATATTTTAATTTCTTAAAATCAGCTGGTCTTTGACTTACTAAAATTGCACACAAAGCCTGTGTTTATAGTATGACTTAGTTCACCCTATGCTATGAATGTAATATTTTTTTTGGAAGTATGGCTGGAAAAATTGAGTATACTGTTGTATGTCAGCTGTTTATAATCAAAGAAATATGTTTAAAAGAGTTCTAGGACTTTTATAAACTATGCATGCAAATTACTTTTTGAATTGCTGTATTACATTCAGTTGTGACTGCCATTGCTTTGGGTAACTATTCAAATCCATTGTTATGAATTAATTACAACCATAATATAGCCTTTTCTTGCATTTAACTTCCCTTCCATCACCTAATCAAAGGTGCATGCATGTTATGCTGCCACAGAACATGGCATAATTTATTTTTAATGTTCTGTTTATTTCTCTAGTGCATATTATTTTTTTAAAAATAGAACCCAGACCTTAAAAACTGAAGATATTTGATTGGACATTAAATACACGGTGCTCTTTGCAGCAAGAACATCTAGTGAAATATTGGAAATAAATTGGCAATGAAGTGAACTTCTGGTCCATGTACTTCAGCTCCCTTGGGAGTGTGCTGTTCATTTGTTAATACGCACAACACATCGTTTGTGTGGGAGATGCCAATTCCTGCTGTGTTTCTCTGTTTTTCTTTCATATGCATGCAAACATGCAACGCTCGAGTTCTACAAATTTAACTGCTGTGATCCATGGGAAAATTTCCTACATTTGCATGCATGAATATGTAGGATTACTAACAGGAGAAAATCATACAAAAATATACCTGTGTGTACACCCATATGTACTCACTTAATGTAAATACGTACATTAAAAAGGAAAAAGCCAGTGTGAACATAACATGCATTTCTTACATACCTGATGCTTATCCCTGATGTGTGTTCTCTGTGGCTAAATAGGGACAGAAAACTGGTTTGAAGCATTCTCAAACAGTTGACTTTGCTGCTGCTATTTTTATCCAAACCTCTACAACATCTTTTTTGGGCTGTTTTTCTAACAGGGCAGTAATCAGTCCCCTATGGTTTATACAGTGAACTGAACAGTACACAGCTCTTGCCTTATTTTCAGCCAGAAATAGAAGAGGTGCTTTTAGGTGTTAGGACTTAAACCTGAAAAACGTGTCAAAAAGATCAACCAGTAACTGTGTTCTGTTGTTGATAGGTAGACAAAGCAACCAAAAGCTTTCCCTTGTAGAGGGAACTGCTAGCAAAAGCTCAAACGGGTGTCAGCTAACCACAAATTAATTGAGGCTGGAAAGGGGGGGGAAAAATCGAACTGCAAGAAAGTGAGGTTGCGGAGCTGCCTTCCAATGGGAATTTGAGCAGCAGGAACCAGACTGATACTTGCATAACTCTTGAGGCAGTTGATGGGGTGGTTCTGTGATGTGGTTGCTGAAATCCCTAGAAATGCAGGTGGTCCTTCTTCCTGGTGTGGGCTTTATCAGATTCAGGGACATTGTACCCTGTGTATCACCTATGCTTGCCCAAAAGGTTCAGCTGGGAGCAGAAATCAAGATGAGCTCTCCTGTTGGATGTGTTGTGGCATTAGGGTTGCTTAAATCAAAGTGGCAAAAATGGGAACATAAGGGTTTAAATGAATAATTTTTGCTCCTTTTAAATGTGTGCATCCTCCTTATGTAAGGATTACTGTCCTCTCACAAAATTGCAGGGTTAACTCCAGCCACCACAAGTCTGCTCCCACCCCATTTTGCTCTGTCCTCACCTTCCTTACCTCACAGTTCTTTTTAAAATGGCAATCATTGCTTTCTTTTTGAATGCAAAATATACCAAAATCCAGAGCCATATCAGGTTCTTGATGTTAGCCCCATCATATGGTTATTAATCCCGACATTAAGGTTGCCATAAACTAATAACAAATGACTGCAGAGTGGCTCCAGGTCTACCCTGTCAGTATCTTTAAAAATCAAGAAAAGAGATAAACAAATAGATAAAAACTTAGTAGTTTTAGTGTGAGTCCCCCAATTTAAGCTTTTATAGCAGAGTATTATTTTAAAGGCATCAAAACTCATTTTTTAAAAAATAATTTCAACATTTTTCAGTGCATTTTGAATTTTTCTATTCTAGATCACTTCATGGTAAGTTTTTTTTCTGACTAACCTTTATTTGTTTACATTCTTACCCCAATTTTACTATCAGGTTATGAAAATGTGACATTTCTTTGTTCTTAGCTCCTTATCCTAATTATCTACCTACTTTTTCATCTATACAACCAGTTTACATGGTGTATATAACACAGTTGGTCAGCTGAAACTATAAAAGGAAAAAGAACAATATCTGAAAGCAAAATATATTTCCTTTCGGCAGTCTCTCAGTGAATGCTGGTGTACCACCCAGGCTTCCAGAAGTGCCTTGCTTATGAAAGCAAAGGCAACACAGAATCAAACAACGGTTCAATTTCATGCCTCATTTCAGACTTCATTAAACGTATTTGGTTTCACCTCATCTTCATGAAGGTCCCAAAAAAAGATAGGAACCCTCATTAATGTAGATTGCAGGAAAAGAGGAAGAAAGGAAACTTCATAAATCTTTTTAAAATCTGCTTTCTTTGCTCCTTTGCCTGCTCTTGTGCAGCTTTTTTATTCCTTAATATTTTTTGAGATTTTTCTTTCCTTGTGTTTTTTCCTCTCGTTGCTGCAGAAGACATAGCAGAGTTATTAAACCCCTGGCAAAAATCAGCTTGGCCTGGCAAAACTGCCCGTGGTTGTTTCTTCTAGAGATTACTGTTCTCAGGAGAGTTTCTGAACTGCTTGGCCAACAGCTTGGCACTATTCCTCTTTGCTTTGTTTTACAAAAGGGTCGAAGACCCCAAATAAAGTAACTGTTTAATTTTGTTTACTTTATTCTCCAGGATAGAAGAAAATAGTAGCACCCTGCTTTATGGGCTCTTTTTATTGTTCTTCCCCTGTACGTGTTTACAGCCAGTGGCCAAGGAGCTGAAAACCTTCTTACACTACTCTGGCACTGTTGAACTCATGTGGAAATGTCTGCTGGCTACAATGGAGAGAGAATTTCCACTCTGTAGGTATTAAATGTGAGAAAGCCAGAATCCCATTTTTTCTCATTACCCTTTGTTCAGGAAAGCTCGGGTTCAGCTGGCTCCAGAATGAAGCTACTCTTGTCACCAGGTTAGATCCAAATTAGTGATGTGTAGGGTGTGGTGTCCTGTCTCAGGGGGTGGCTGTCATGATGACTTTCTCCAGATATCCAACCTGAACCTCCCCTGACACAGCTTCAGGCCATTCCCTTGGGTCCTGTCACTGCTCACCAGAGGGAAGAGATCAGTGCCTGCCCTTCCTTTTCCCCTCAGAAGGAAGTTGTAACTGCAATGAGGTCTCCCCTCAGTCTTCTGCAGGCTGAATGGACCAAGTGACATCAGCTGCTCCTCATACAGCTTTGCCTCCAGGCCCTTTCTCCCCCCCTTTTTGGTCACATTTTTTATTTTTCTTTCTGTCTCTGTCCCTCTCCCCACCTGGCAGCTAGGTTCCATGTGCTGGATTTGTTTCTGCTTCAGGACCTGCAATGTTTAAGACATCTTGTTGTCCATTGAAACATCATTCATGTACGCTTTTAATGAAATTTTTGAAGCCCATGGTGCTGGCACACAGAACAATGAAATACTAGCCTAGATGAAGTTTTGACCTTTCTTATTTAAAGGAGGTGCAAGAAATTCAGTATCATGTGTACCTGTGGTTTTTTCCAATTCAGTGTTTTTATGTAGTGCTTTTTTGGCTGCTGAATTTTGAAACTTTTGGAGAAACTTTAATTTTAAGCTAGTTACATGACATCAAGCTGTTGAACTGAACTTAGCTTTTGTTTATGGAAAATCCAGAGGAATGAGAGAGACAAGGACTTCTCTAAGGGACATTGTATCAAATATCAAAAGCATAAGCTAACCTTGATGATTTACATAAATGCTACAATATGTGATTTAACTGAAAGTTAGGATTTCGTATTTTAAGTGCAACCTCTTGCCTCTGCCATGTGGAGATTTGAAGCAAGTCTTGCAAAAATTCCTCAGCTCAGCAAGCTTGCTCTTAAGCTAACAGCTAATACAGTGCAGAGATCAAAAGGGTTGGTTCAGTTTTTTTTGGAACCTGCACATTGTGATAAGATCTCCATGAGACCAAGCTGAATATTTTTCGTGTTACATCTATGGTTTACCAGAAGTGACAGTATCATATAATTAGTGATGTAACATTTGAAACATTTAGTAAAGTTGCATGTGGATCTAATCTTTATGCCTAGTGGAGCTATTATATATTTGTGTAGACTGTAACTTCTTTTCTGTAATGTCTTTATAGCTCATAGTTGATTGGAATGATGTCTACTATAATAATTCTATGCCTAAGGGTAAAACTTACGGGGCATAAATGAACTAATATCTCCTGAATTCTGGTTGATTTTACAGCAATAAAAAAGCTAAGATTTTTTTATTGTTCTTAGACTGTTTGGAACTAAGCTGTTCTTAGACTAATTGGAGAAGAGTCATAAAAGAACAGAGTAAGCAATATAATACTTGAATATAATACTTGAATTAGATATGTATGCTAAATCTCGTACATATCTAATTCAAGTAGTCAATTTCTTATTCACTTAATATTTAAATAGCAATATGTGGGCTTTTATTGGTAATAATAGTTATGAGATATAATAACTATCATTAGGATAATTAACTAGCAAAAGCTGTAGGGTCATGAAGAGCAGAATTTAGAACTTATTCATTACATTTGCAATTGGTTTTCCTTATTTTAGACTCATGCTCTAGATACCCTGTGGCATATTCTGAAGTGTTTGGCTTTGTATTGAGACCAAAATTTTTGTGCACACCTTTCTGGGTGATTTTGGGGTTTCACTCCATGGTCAAAGTGGGTTATGACTCACCAGAAGGACAGATTGCTCTGTCCTGTGGTACAGGAGGGACATATCTTCTGCATGCTGGGGCTGTCTTTCCATGCTTTAGTACTCATTGAAGTGCTATGGTAACAACCAGAGAGTATTTCTGTGTGTATGTTCTTCTACAAAAAACTTCCTTCTTAAATAGAGAAAGTATTTGTTTTCTAAATTGTCTCTGGATTTCCTGACTGTGACAGAGGGCTTATTTAGAGTACCCTTATCTCAGACATGACAGACTGCAGTGCACTGACTCTTAGCTAAGTGTTGGCAACAGCCTGGGGTTTTGGGTTTGATTTGTTGGTTGGTTGTTTTTTTGGTGGTTTTTGGGGGGTTTTTTTATTGTTTTGTTTTGGTTTTTGTTCAAATTTTTATTAGGTCTTTTCTTTCCAGTTCCATCTTTAGTAGTTGATGCCTTGTTTCTTTGGCAATATCCACTATTTTTGTTGGTTCCAGTTAGCATAAGATTTTGTCAGTTGTAATACAATTTTTTCACATTATTGCCATTAAGAAATACTGGTGGGCAACTTTCATCTGGACATGACACAGTGCTCTGGTCTAGGTGACAAGAGTGATCACAAGAGTGATCAGTCAAAGATTGGAGTTGGTGATCTTGGAGGTTTTTTCTAACCTTAATGATTCAATGAATTCATTTATTGCTGTGTGTATGTGTAAAATCAAAGAAAGGGCTATAACAAATTCTTCTTTAGTTCCTCATTGCAATAAACATTTAAAATGTTAGGGGAAAGTCGCATCAATAGGGTTTGCTATTTGAAGCTGGCTGTGACATGAAACGTGAGCAGCTTTCAAGGCTGGATTTGAGAGAAGGCCATGATTGTCTTAGTTCTGTCAACCATAGTTATGTAAATATTTGTTTGACTTTTATTGTAGCTGTTTGTTGAAAGTGCTGGCAGGTTCCTTGCCCTTATTTTTGCTATTTTCCCCCTAAGCTGTGTGGTATACCATGTACAATTGATTTCAGTCATTCTGAGAACAACTGAACAAATATAAAGGGTTTTTTTGCATAATATAAATTGTCCTATATATATGCAATAACATAAGATTGCTAACGACTTTTTGTTGCAAATGAACTTTGTCAAAGTGGCTGTAATGTTCACAAATGTAGCAATTTTTTTTAAAATTCATATTATGAATTTTGACATTCAGTGGGAGAGCTTGTGATAATAAACACTGTGACTCTGTGTAATAGAAGTTTGCATGCTCTGGCCCTTACAGTTTCTTGCATCAGATAATGAGAGTATTTTATATGTGCAAGTGTCAGAGAAATTTAACCATACTCTGTGACTAATACTTAATAATAAGTCTAGATATAATCAGTAAAGTATCAGCAGAGTTGCGTGCAAGCGTGTGTTAAATAACCCTTTTATTTTTAATTTATTGTAGGTACATGGCTACAGTCCAGAGCATATGTATTCCAAGTTTTGATCCACTGAGATGTACATGATAAAAATTAAAGAGGTTTTTTTTTCTTGTAATTTGGGACTTCAGAAGGGGTTTTACATAGCGGCACTTTGCCTATGGAATCATCTCTCCAGAGCAGTCTTTGAGATCACTGTGCTCAGAAGTTTTTAAAGTTCAGTGCCATAAAATGTTAATGGGAAATAAATATTGAACATTGGCTGAGAGACAGGCAAAAAAGAGGCCAGGTTTAGATTACATATTAGAAAGAAATTCTTTACTGTCAGGGTGGTGAGGCACTGGCACAGGTTGCCCAGAGAAGCTGTGGATGCCTCACCTATGGCAGTGTTCAAGGCCAGGCTGGATGGGGCTCTGAGCAACCTGGTCTAGTGGGAGGAGTCCCTGCCCATGGCAGGGGATTGGAAGTGGATGATCTTTAAGGTCCCTTCCAACCCAAACTGTTCTATGATTCGCTTCATTCCCCTTCCTTTATTTTTTCAGCAAGTTGCTGCCTGTCTCTGTCTGTTCCTGTGTAAAGGTATCTGGACTCACTGAATCCTTCTCTGCTTGCATAAAATGCTCACATGTTCTAGGCTATTGGGGGGGAAGCATCCTTATTAGGTACTCTGAATCCTTCTACAGCCTGTGATTCTGGGCTAACATGCTCAGAGAAAAAGAGGAGCAGGTAGAGGCTTAGGGTGATACAGCAGCATTAGTGTATGGCTGAGGAAGATTGGTTTGTGCCATGAAGTACAAGCAAGTCATATTTCCACACTCTTTAATTAAGCAGAGTAACAGCATGTTGGTTCTTACTCTAGTTTCCAGCTCTGGTTTCAGTTATCTGTGGCTTTATCATCTTCTCTCCATGCGATTCATCCAAACAATAGTGTTCTATTTTGAGCAGCAGCGTGGAGCTGCAAGTGGAGGCTGAGTTTGTTTGCTCTTGCACCTCTGGGACAGGGCAGCTGTCCGAGGGCTCAGTCAAGGACACTGGCAGTGACATTTTTAATTCCCCAGCAAGTGCCAGAGATGGAGTGTTACTAGGCTTGTCACATTCTCTAGCATGCTGAGTTACATGCGAAGAGCAGATATTTCTAAAGTACTGCATTCATGGTTCATTTGGATGAGCAGGCATTTCTAATTTGGCACCAGCCTAATGAAAAGATGCATTCCAGTCCAGATTCCAGCAGCTGCAGACTTCATTGACTCCAAAGATAATGCCTTTAGTTTTGGCTGTGGAACTTGAGTAATACTTCAGCTAACTGCTTCTAAATCCAGCGGTTATTGTACTTAGTGGGAAAATAATGAAATAAAATAGTTACACTTTAAATTCACCCTCATGTTAGTTTTTGTTTGAACTGTTGGTAAATCATGGATACACTCTAGTAGATTAAATAAAAATTTATGGCATGTTTTATATGCTAAAAAAACCCACCCTAGCAAACCCCAAACATATCTGACAGAAGAGGTAATGCAGAGGACTCTGTTTTAATATATACATGCTAAGCAGTTTTGCTAGCAGTGGGGGTGAGTCATGTGCTTTCATTCTGCATTTCTTTGAATTCTGAAGGGGAGCTTGAAGGGTAGCAGCTGAGGTGGAAATCTGATTTTATTATATATTTGAAGGTAACCAGAGTGAATGGTATATGTAGCCTTGTATGTTTGGAAAAAAAAAACGTGAAATTTGGACATTGTATTAGATTCAAATCTTTTTAAAGTGCTTAATGTATACATTTCTCTCTGACATTCCTTCTCTTTCAATGCTCTTATAAATAATATACCTTGTCTGCTTCCAAGGTGATAGAAGAAGCCCATTGCTGAGGTAAATGTTCTTCTCCTAATTTAAGCACAGAGCAGATGAGTTCCCACTTGTGCAGTCTGATAGAAGCGTTTACCTGGTGATTCTTTTGATTGTTCTCTTTATTTTGACCTAAAAATCAGTGTTGAATTTACTTGAGTAGATTGAGTTGAGGGATAATCCATATTCTGTTGATATCTTAAAAGTAATCACTTAACACCTAATTTTTAGACCTAGAATTTAGTCCTTGCCATGCTAATTTGAGTTAATTTTAAGTTAATTGTTGCCAGCAAAACCTGCAACTCTTACAAGAAAGGTATGCTCGCTCACGAGAAAAAAAGGCAGGGACTTTAAAAAAGGAGGAAGAGTGACATGACACTGTTAACTTTTAAAACCAGTTTTTACACATCTGGCTTTCCTGCACCTGTAACTTCAGCTTTGAAAGTCTAGTATTTTAACAAAGTTGTGGTCCTTTCTGTGTTTCTGCATTTTTTCTATGAGCAGAAGTTTCTAACCTTTGTTTTTTAAATATTGTTTGAGAAAAATATAAAGAACTTCATGCATTATAAAGTTGAGAGCAATATGTTGATACATGGACACATGTTGCACTAAGTTTTCATCCCTGAAAGCTATGGAGTAAGACGTGGTGGTGTTGGAAATAGAAAGGAGAGAAGGGATGTGTTTTGGTGACAGGCCAAATTTTCCGTGCAACAAACTGAGAATGAGGAGGTTTTTTTCGTGGGTGTAGTAGGGTGAGAGGTGGGGCGGTAAGCTGTTCTTAGACTAATTGGAGAAGAGTCATAACAGAACAGAGTAAGCAATATAAGCAGCATCAACGTTGCCATTTGTTGCAGTAAGGTGACCTGTTCGGGTGTTCAAAGGGTAAAACTTGGAAGTACTACCTAGAACTTCCCAGGAAATAAATGAGAAAGTCGACGATTTCTAACCTGACATGGAGAGTCAGGTAGTTAAACTTTTCTATTGATACTAGATAAAAATAATCTGACTGATAAAAGTTGTGCTTTCCTGACCATTTAGGATTCATATATGGTTGGCTCTTAAATCAAGTTGCTTGGGCTTTTTAAAACCCAACCTGCAATTATGGGGATATCACTACCAACACTTGGATTTGAGATACTTACCTGAAATACTTGATCATGAGATTTTTTTTCTCCTTTTTCTTTTAGGATGGTTGGATTTATATTTTTTGATTGTATTCCATTTGTAAAATGAGCATGTTTTATTTCATGATGAGCCAGGATTCTG
This sequence comes from Leptocoma aspasia, assembly GCA_013399835.1. Classification (NCBI taxonomy): domain Eukaryota; kingdom Metazoa; phylum Chordata; class Aves; order Passeriformes; family Nectariniidae; genus Leptocoma; species Leptocoma aspasia. The sequence goes on along the minus strand of VXAX01005444.1, from coordinate 763,700 downwards.
TGATAGATGAGCTTTCACCAGTAGAATGGGCATATCAAATACTGCAAATTCTTTTTTGTGTGGTTTGAGGTTTAGTTCTGACTTCATTCAAGATATCAAAGTGAGAAGACTTTAGACTCATTTTTCTTTTTTTTTTCCCCCCTTAGGTTTAGCAAAGTGTCCTTTGTCTTGGGCACTTCTGTGCCACAGTGGCCCACAGAAATTTTTAAGTCAAAATTGTCCATCAATGACTTTTTTTCTGAATGCTGCCATAAGAAAATCTTGGCAGTTTATTCAAATATTATCTCTTGGAATTTACTCAAAGCTTAAGTTGAGGAGGTAGTTCTGATTTATAACTGAGGCGGATAATGTAAATTCATTTTTGTTTTTATAGGCATCTATTCAGAGTAAGTGCTCTGGACTGGAAAAAAAAGCCCTCAACAAATCATAAATGTAAAATCCAGACCCAGCTCTCCAAAATGGAGAGCCAAATGCACTTTTTTAACACCTAAATGGTAGTTCTACTAAAGAACAGGTTAAGCAACTCTGATGTGACTAGGTTTCATTAAACTGTGAAAGATTGCAAAAGCATTTCATTTAAAAAAGCCTTGTAAGTCACTAAACTGGATCCTTTTTGAGTTCAGTGGCAATAACAACAGAGTAAAAGATCTGGTGTATAAGATGCTTTATACTAAGCACAGATCTAACAGGGGGTTTAAATTTGCAATGTATTAATGGCACATTGCACTGTAGAAGTATTTTTAAATGAATACCTAGATTGAATAAGTAAATTCCATTTTGTGGAAATCCCCCCAGTTAATACTTTATCTTATGTTTGCTCAGCTTTTAGAAAGTGTGTATTAAGTCACAATGCTAACTGGAAAAAAATTAGCTCTGTACTTGTTATCTGACACTTTCTTTACATGATTCCTCCAAAAATAGTGCTTATAATGCTATCACATTTTTTCCTGATATCTTCTTGTGTAAGCTTAATTAACCTTTTAGCAACACCACCACTGTTATCAGATTTCATAACAAAATATTGTACATGTGGTTTTTATAACATTTTTACACTCATTTTTTGGTGCTAGGGTAATGCTAAGGTAAAAAGTTAAACACTGATATTCCAGTTCCTTAGGGGAGCACTCACTCTTTTTATCTTGTCTCTATTACTGAATTCTTTTGTGGTCTGAACTCTTTCAAATGTAAAACACTCCCATTTTCTGGAGGGTGAATATGAGATCTAAAGGTCTGAACTTGACTCTATCAAGTGCCATGTGATTCTAACTGCAATTAATTCTTCATTTTCACTACCAAAACTGCAGATATTCTGTCAGGTGATACTACAAAAGACACCACAAAGACATGCTGAGGGGCTCAGCAGAGATGTTTAGTAGGTCCTGGTTCTGAGTCCAGTAGAATTATCTGAAGTATCTGCAGTTGCCCTCAGGTCAATCAGAGCATGGAAAAGGAAAGGTACATTCATTTTGAAAATTCCAGCTTTTACACATGTAAAGTTACTGGTTTTTGCCATAACCACACTGCCTTTCTAGTTTTGATCTGGAAAGTGGGAGTGTTGTCATACCACCCAGCTGCCAGGAGTGTTTTGAAGCTAAATGTATTGATATTTCTAAAGTATTTATACTTTAGTATGTGTAGGAGAAAACAAATCACTTACAGAATGAGCGGTCCCCTCTGTGAACTCATTTTCCGGGGCTGTGGCACAAAAGCTGGGAGTGAACATTAAGTTGAAGTCTAGATGATAACACTAAAGGAAGGAGGACTCATACTATGGGCTTTTCAGTTTCTGAGCATGTCTCAGCAGTAAGAGATTATATGTAATAACTCTCCAGGCATGTACTGTTTTAGCACTTTTTTCACCATGCACCTGTAGTAAACCTTCTCAGTGAAGTAAACCAGTAGTTGTTTTCAAGTTCAGATAAAAATTATAAAAAGGACAATGTTTGAGGTTTTTTTCTTTCTGGAAGGTCTTTATCTCCTTCTGAGATTTTTTCTTACTCCAGTATATTTAGGGCAAATCACAGGCCCACGTTCATCCTTAGCTATAAACCCGTGCTTTTACACAAAATCAGAACAAAGATATGAGGGGTTTTAGGAATGCACATTTTTTAGCTAATTCAAAGCAGTGATCCAGTTAGATGAAACTCTAATGGTATCAAACTGGGTTTATTACAAAGAATGTTATAGGGAATATATTAGATATAATTTTGTAGTCTACCTCTTCACACAGTCAAGGAAAATGTCACTAAAAACAATGATCAGAGTCAAGCATAGTTTGCAGGAGTTTCAGGGATGCACTGAAGGGCGTCTGCTCTACCTCTGATATTCCAGCAAGGGGTTTTTCCTCACCACAGGCTTCCAACAACACCCATCTGGGGTGTGATTTTGGGATTTGGGTGTACTGGGGGCTGTAGGACTGTCCAAATAATTTTCACTTCTTATCACTTTGGATTTCAACTTTGGGACTAGAGGCAACTAATGCCATATTCCAGCCAGGCATAACATGTTGCTATTAAGTCAAATAATTACGGGGATTTGTGAAATTTTTTCAGTAATAATTGCACTCTGACAGATTTGTGCCTTGCTGAAAATATGATTTTTTTGTGTGTGTGTGCTGTGATTGATTACTCAGTAGTTAGTCTCTTTAATAAGATGAACAAATTCATTATTTTATTACCTGAAACAAAACAGAACATCTATCCAAATGTCAATTCAGCAGTTGGCCATATTAGTTCTATCTCAGGAAAACCAAATCCAAATTACTTTCAACCATTCCTACTACCTCATAAAGAGGTGGCATTTTTGTGAACAATCACTTTACAAGAACAAATGCCAATATAAAGACTGGTTTGTTCAGAAAACGAAATATGCCTAGGTTTAATTAATCTCTAGAAGAATTGTATTTGAGTGGCTCTATCATTGTATTTGTTTAGTTCACATTCAAAAATGAACGTTGACTATAAAAAGGTTTTTTTTAGATTAACAGAAATAAGAAAAGCAGCAGAATGAGCTGCAGGACATGTACCACAGAGTGCTCTGTGTTCACTGTGAGAGCAGAGATAAGGTGGCTGGGGATAACAGAGCTGAACTTCAGCTCTCGCAAGCACTTGTCCACACATGGAATTATTTAGGAGCTGCAAGTCCTGAATAACTCCATATGCTGACACTCTTGTTTGTGTTTAGCTTAACACACTTTGATGGGCTGAATTAGGCCAAAATAAGGCAACTTTATTCTGGAATAAGTGTGTCTACACACGGAATTATTCGGGAATAGCTGTTCTTGAGCAGTCATTACTAAATAAGTCCATGTGTAGACAGTCCTTTAATCTAGCAAGTTCTTAAGTCATTTCTGAAAACATGATTTAGTTTCCTGTGTTATTAAGGGACAATCCATATATTTTTCTCAAAATTATTGTTCTGAAAAAAAAGCACCATTGAAGTCCCAGCTGGTCTTGAAAGTTGTGTGCTAGGTTAGGGAGAGGAGGTACCTATTGTTTTTTCCAGGTATGATTCAAAATGAGACAAATGTATGGCAAAACAGCAATTTTCAATACAACTCAAAAATACTAGTCTGAGCACTTCTAGAGCACCTTTACTAGGAAAGTAGCTTGAAAGAGATGATTATTGCTTTAAAGTGTTTTTACCTATCAATTTTTCAGCTGATTGTGTTTAAAAGTGGAGGCAAGAAATTCTAAGTGACAGAATAATATTGGCTATTACACTGTTTGCCTTACAGTTTGCCTTACAGTGAAAACTTGGGTTTTATAATTGAGGCATTTTTCCCCCCTGTGTCAAATAGGTAATTAATTGGAAATTTATTACAACCAGGAGTTTCAGGCCAGTGCAACTCAGTGCTTACATTTTACTTATATGTAAACTGTGTCTTAATGCATTTATCCAATTCACTTGTGTAAGTTACCAGCAGAAATCTATTGCTCATTGGACAGCTTAGCTATTTGAAAAGGTTACATTATTGCCTTGAAAATGGATTACATAAAAAGATTCAGAATTTAAAACATTATTTGAGAAACCATTAGATTATCTGTTCTTATTAGAAACAAATGAGCTTCAGTAACAAAATATTCAGAATTTCTCTATAAAGAGATTTTTTGCAAAGAATGAAAGGCTCTATAGTGATTGTTACGAATTTTGGACAATCTTAGGTTTTTTAAAAAGCCGCATTCTGAGTCAGTGTTATTTTTGTGTTCACAAATGTAAACACACAGCTCAGTGTACTATTGTTAATTCAGAGCAGTGAAACAAACGTGCAGGGTTCAGATGGTGGAGAGATGTTTAAACAAGGACTAAATGCATGTGGCACGTGAATACTCAGATGGACCTACTCCTGTATGAATAGAGATGGTTCTGCTGGGACAAGCTGTTGCTTCCTGTAGCCAATTCCCTTACAGTGTAAGGCAGCAAAAGATGTATGCTCTATTTTTTACTTTTTTCTCTGGTGTACAAATCCCCTATTTTCTGTGTGTATACAAAAATGTGGATTTTGCTGCATTGTTCTCTCCCACTCACATGAATCACATTCTTAACTAAAGGCAGCCAAAATTGCCTTCAATGTAAGCCTTTCTCCTAAACACCAACATTAAAAAATTATCCTGCCCTGAGATCATGGCTGACTTAATTAAAACAAGGCTGATGTGGGGCAGCATTGTACCTGACCTGCCTATCTGTGTCCTGTTCTTTTCTCTCTTTGTCATAATGGAGCAGACTAAGAGGAATTGGACTGCAGTTTTCTTCCCATAAACACAAGTGAACTTTGGCAAGATCAAGACATACAGACAGCATTATTGCAAAGTCATAAATGAAATTTCTGTGGATGCTTCAAATACCTTTCTGCAGACTACTAATAGCCTCCGTACTGGACTGAGGTAATTCATTGTAGGAGACTTGCTGAATAAACACTGAGGTTGCTGCTGTGCTAACGTTCAGCTACAGTTGTTCTGTGTGTTGCTGTGTAACCACGGGCTATTGAGCCAGCAGTGGGAAAGCGACTTCCAAAAAAGCATCTGGTACTTTCCATGGGACACTCTGTGTGTACAACATGGGGCAGCAGAACTCCTGAGACCCAGCTCTTGTTCAGCAGCCTTTGGATTGTTTGAACTCATGGTAAGGTTAATTTACCACACGAAGAAGCCTGAAAATCTCATAAAACTGGAATTTTGGTTAACAAAAGCTTGCATTAGGAATCTCTCATTTGTAGCTCTGTTAAATGTGTATTGATCACAGCAGTCCTACTGTAGGCTAGGTTTTGGATGTTACCAGACAGGCTTGTAGGAGTGCTGCAGACACATGGATAGAGCTATCAATCAGGTTGTTTCCAGTCTCTGTCTAAAAGAAAGGACAGTTCTGTCAGGAAAATGAATGAAAAAGTGTTCTGTTTTTCAAGTGAAAAGGCAGTGCTACCGTTCTACTTTACAGGGAAAGTTGCTCCTCTGCTTGGGGAGCTGCTTTGTATCCCTTTTTTTTTCATGGTGCTTCCTGAGAGGTAGACCTCTGAATTTTCACCCTCTCTAAAGCCACAAGTGTTAAGGTCTGCAATTTAAAGTCTTTTTAGACCTGAGCTGCATCTCTTTCTGTTTGTGCACAGTTCTCTCATAAAATATCCATGAAGCTTTTCCAGATCCATGGGAAGGCACCAACCCAGTGCCCTTATAATAAACAGGATTACAGCCCATGAGGGAGAAATCTCTTTTAAGCCCCATGTCAGGGGTTTGTTTGAGGTAATCTCAGGCTTTCACATATTTGTATTAAATAAGAGATGTTCAAAGCAATTAGTCCAGACACTAGTACTGGTTTAGGAGCATTAAGGTTGAAAACTGCTGCAGCATCCCTTTTCTGCCCCAGGTAAACCAGCAAATTGCAGCTCAGTATTTACTCTGGGATTGCACTGGTCTTTGGATTTAATACTGTGCTCAAAGGCCCCCTTGGATGAGGTACTGTTCTGGTCCACATGTAGCTGCCATTCTGTTAGAGTAACATGCTGCTCCTCTAAAACCTTAGAGAGGAAGGGACCAAGTATTAGTGAAGAGTTTCTTGTGATTTGTGCTTCCTGCTTAGTGCTCTCTGTAAAATTAAGTGCTGTGTTTGCTAGATTTTTTTTTAATATGAAGTGATGAAAAAAAAACCCCATACATTCCGGTTGTTTGGGTTTTTTAGTTGGAAAGTTTGTTAAGAAGAAACTGAAGTATATATATGTGTATGTGCAGATAGACGTGCACTTTGTTAGCATGTCAGACTGACCCAACTTTTCTGTGTAAACAGGGTTAATGAACCTTGCTAGGCACAGGATTAACAAAAGGAAAAAGGAGCTCAGGAGTAGTGAAAATGGAGTCAGCATTAACTGGGGAAATTGATTGCCCTTCAAGTTTGTCCATTTGGCAGCACTTGTGGGCAAGCAACACAACATTTCCTCTCTCTTTTCTTCTTCATTTCATTCGCTGTCCCATTCTTTGCAGTCTGCCAGCTATTCAAGAAATGGACTTTATTCTTCTGTGCACAAGGCACAGTTTACAGATGCCTCCTGATCCTTTAAGGTTGTTCATTCCAGGGCAATCCAAAACTAAAATACACATTGTGAATTTAGCATCTTGTGATGTCGCATGTGTGAGTGTGTATGATGACTATAATTAGAATGGGTAAAAGCAGGCTAAGGCTGCTACTGGTGTTAAATTATTTTTCTTGTAAAACTCTTGTGAGCACCCTGTGTGACAAGCTGTTGTATGAACACATAAAAAGCCAGAATTAAGCCATGGCTGTAGTCTTAAATAATTATTAGTGGAACTACATGTTTATGAATAGTGGTGCTGTGTGTTTATGTACTATATAAAAATTAAAATGCATTGCTATTTTAAAAGAGCACCATTATCCTGTCCCTGCCCCTTTTCTCCCTGCCCCCTATGTTTTACATTTTCTTTCCTCTAGAAGAAACGCTTTCTGATTAAGGATCATGTTGAAAACTCAGCAGTTTTTAATCCAGCTCTCTGCAGGCTGCAGTTCATGCTTCATTTAACTGATCAGTTCCACTGCTACATTACTAGACAAAATCACCAGTTTGAAGAGAGAAGCAATTATAGTAAGTCATAAAAATGGAAGACCCCACATTTTAAGAAATTAAATCAATTTTTAAAACTCTCCAATTCTCATACAAATTATTTAGAGGGTGTTTCTGTACATGACCAAATGAATAGCACAATTTTCAGTGTTTTGCTACACTTTGTACAATGAATCCAGATCCAAACATGAAGTACATGCTCAGCTGTTCAACAGAGACTGTTAAAAAGATTATTTTGTGTGCTTTGAAATAACAGTATGGATGTATGTGAAAAAGTATCAGCAAAGTAATACAGAAATGCTTCTGTAAAGTGTGTCAGACTTGATCAGTAATTGTTACTGTAAACCTTGAGATAAGCATAAATAGGGCTTCTAATCAGCAAAACTGATCCTTAATTTTTTGTGGAGCTGCTGGAAAATAACTGTGTGAACAGATGCTTTGATGGGACAACAAATCAGACACTGAGAGGAGATGTTGCTGGAAAACAAAGGAGTTTGTTTCATAACCTGCTAGCAAAACCCAAAAAGTGTGGGGCCAACCATGTAACCCTAAATAGTCCCATGGACTATTGCATAGGATTTATTTGACCTGTTCATCTTATTGTGCCACAGCCTCAGGGAGTCCTTTCTAGTGGGTGTTCTTCACTTAAATCTCACAGGTTCAATACAGTTGCAACTTGTGCCTTGAAGGTTCAGAAAATAGCATCTCTTTTTTATTTTTCTTTTTTTGCTTATTCATTTTTTCATATGAATGGTTGTGATGAAAAGTTTGTATTAGCTCTGTCTCTAGCATGATACTTTTTAAATGTGAAACAATGCTTGCAAGTGAGGATTTTCTTGTCTCCATTCTCCCCTCATTCACATTTTTCTGTACTGTTTTAATTTCTGTTCTTCAGCAGGCCTACTTCTAAGACTGCTGATAAAACTCACTCGACCACCTTATTATAGTGAAAGAGTAGCAATTCAGGATGTCTCCTGCAACAGACACCTCAAACTTGGACATTTTAAATACCCCAGCATTTCAGTACTGTTACTGAAATTTGGAACTTGTTATTAAAATATAAATTCACTGTATATTTGCTCAGTGCTTAGACATTTATGCTCCTCTTTTGAATAAGAAAACCTTGTCTTGGGCTGGAACTCATCTTGATACCTTAGATGTTTAGGGCATTGAGCAGTGGGTTAGTTACTTGAGTCCAGTAGTTGCTAATCATGTGGAAAAAATCCACATTGACTATTTTCACAGTTATCATTTGTACATGTGCTGGCATGCTGTAAAAACAGGAGCATGATGGAAGTTGGAAAGTTGATCAGATAGCCCTGCCTCTGAAGGCTTTTCCTGGTGTCAGATTATTTTCTGCTGCATGTTAGCCCCATGAGAATTTATTGTGATAATGTGAAAAAGACAGGTTGTTTTGAGATCTTTCGTTGGTGCCCTACAGTTGAAAGATGTGTTCTAGTCTTATAGGGATTTATTGCAAATATTCCTAAAGCAATGTGGACCTCGTGCGTGGCATTACAGCCCATGGCCAGAGACACAGAGTCATGAAATTTGTCTTGTGAGAGCAGTTTCAAGTTTTTTATGTGATCATTATATTGCAGCTGAGTCATGTGCATTTTCTTTGCCCTCTAATGTGTAAATTTGTTTTCCACAAAAACAGCAGTAAATATATTTTTCCATGTGGTGTGGACCAAAGTCTGCTTGGAGCACCACCTGCTCAGACAAAGCAAATTCACTCCTGAAATACATTACTTTATAAGGTATATCCATTTCTTATGGGAGCAAAAAGAAATATATACATTCATGATTTTTGCTCTGAACTGATGCTCAACTTAGCCCACTGCTTTTCTTCAAACAATCCTACAGTAAGAAAATAATACAAGACAACAGTTTAGCTGTGTGTCAGTCATCAGACTAAAAGACCTAAGGATGAGATATTTTCAGGAACACAGAATTTGGCACATCTAAAGAAAATTCTCTTCAGTAAGAAGCACCAGACAGCCAAAGTAAGGCTGCATAATTTCCCCAAGTTCTTCTTAAATTGCTTTAAAAATAATAGGTTTTTGTCTTGGCAAGAATGCAATAATTGGAGCTGAATTGGATGTACTGATGCACTGACCACTACCCAATGCATTTTACTATTGATGGTGTTTCAGGCTCAATGACTTAGAGGTCTCTGAAAATACAGGGGGGTTTTGGAATTTTTTACATTTTTGTGCTGTAGGTAGGGGACACCATGATGTAGTTGATTATGCAGATTCTGTGTTAGCATGTAGCATTTCCTTTAAAAGTAGCACTAACAGTGGAGGAGAGATTACTACAAAGTCCAGGAAATATCATTTGGTCATCTAACTAATCCCCTTTTTTTTTGAGGCTGAGGGAGAAAACACTATGTGGATTGAGGTTTTTTTTTTTTTTTACTGTTATTACTTATGAAAAGATACCTTAGGTTAATCCATTTTGAATGTCAAGAGGATAAATCTGACAGGAGTCAGAAGAGCTCCAGTGGGACTAGCACTATAAGTTACAAAACAGCTAACATCATCCAAGACTAATTTCTTTCCCCTGTTTGTCCTACTGTGGAGGGAGAGTTAAAAGGCAATTCTTGGAGAGTTGAAAGGCTCCATAATAGGGCTCCTCTCTCTAAGGGAGTAAAACTGCTTTGTGGCCTTTGTCTTCAGGCTGCTAATAAACCATCCCATGCTGTGAGGCTTTGAGTCCACTCTTAATTCATCTTCAGTTCAGCTTCCATCAGCTTTGGTTTCCCTGTCTTTGTGAGTTGTTTTTTCCTTAAATACATGGTGTATCTAACTCATATTTGAGTTTCCTTATTCATTGCCTGAGTTTATAAATGCACCAGCTTCATAACACCCTGCTTGGCAATTTTTGTCAAAGGATAGAAATTGCCAGAAGCATTTCAGTAGCTGAGAGTCTTAATGGTTACTGCTGTCTTTCTGTCTGTCTCTGTCTGAGTGTCTTTTTCTGTCTTAAAGCAACACACAAATGTAAGGATACATTTATCCTTCTGGATCTCTGTCAGATCTTCTGGTCCATTCGAGAAGGCACATTATTCTGTACAGTTGTGGTTTGGCTGATCCTACTCCTTCCCCCCAGTCCCAATTATCAGACCAATTTAGTAACATTTGCCTATTGTTCCTGCTTTTCCAGATAAGACCAAAATATAGTGTTTGGACTTGTAAAAGCCAAGGAATTTGCACCTGGCAAATTACAGATTTGGCAAGAGACGGCATGGGGGGGGGAATGCTCAGTTAATTTTGCAATCAGTGAGGTCTGACACTGGGAGAGCAGCTGCAAAGGGCCAGTCACAGCCCTGCCAGCCCAGCAAGGGCTGCCTTTGTACCTAGACAGAGCTTAGAAAATGATGGGGAGAAGAACAGGGCTTGCCTGCCTTCTGATGGTGATGGTGGCCAGGGCTGGGCTGGCAGCACTGCCCTCTCCATGCTGGCATCTTTCAGGGCTCAGGGATGGAGCTGGTGTTCCCTGCCCTCTGATGCTTAACCCTTAAACCGCCACTCTCATGGAATGGGCCGTGCTAGGTCATTTGGGAGCAGGGGACAGGCACAGCCAGCGCACCCTGGCATCCAGAACAGCTCTCCTGGAAAATATTGGTGTGGCTGTGTCCAGAGCCATAGGAGCTCTTAAACAGACAAAGCAAAGGTACCCCAGTATTTGTTTTGTTTTATGCTGAACATTTGCTTAATGAATTAAATGTCCTTGCAAACACACCCTTTACAAATGAGCTTAAAATATTTGCAGTCTCACTTAGAAATCATTTGAAATGATGTGGTGGTGCTGCTGCATGTCCCACCGAGCATTGCTTGCGTCTGTGCAGGTATACTTCTGGCATGAACAACACAGAAAAGAAGAAGGTGAGGGTAGTCTGGGGTAGCACATTACTTTGGGAGCAGGGGAAGAGTCTCATGCAGGAGCAATGGTGGATGAAGTGTGAAGTACCATCAATTTAGTACTGACCTGAGCCAAAACTCTGTACTTAAAGGGTTGGGCATTTTTTACTAGAAGCACAAAAAACTGGTGACTTAGTCTCAGAGATCTAATTTGTGACCTTTAAAGAGGTTTGCAGGGAGGGTATAGAAGCTAGATAGTCAGGGAGTTTCACTCTGTCTTCTTATCTACTTTTCAAGAAGCACATTTATTTCTCTGGTTTGGGTTTGATGTGTTGTGTGAACCCATAAGTACTCTATTATGGCTTTCTGTTTTGATGAGATGATATGTGATTGGGTCTTGCCAAGTAAAAAAGTTTGGAGTCTGATGGATATCTGCTACTGTCTTCTCAAAAATTTTGTATTATTATTATTATGAGAAATCAAAACAGCACAAAAATTAAGCATACAGTTGGAAATTAGAAGTTCTGTGTTTTTGTAAAAGTATGAAAAACAGGTTATTTCTTGCTATTAATTTTAAGGCAAGTAAACAAGTCTTATTCTAGGTACTGGAGACTTTACACAAATTTCATTTTGTTTCTGACTGAATACTGCATTTGAATCTATAGATACTCAGATGTAGAGCTACCACACACATTTAGCTTGCAGAATGAGCTCTTTGCTGTGTCTTAAATATGTTAGGGATTTAGGGTTTGTTATTTCCAGAGCACTGTGTGTACAGTTATCTGCAGAGTGGCTGGTGGTTTTCTTTTGAGGTTTTTTTGGTTCCTGGTTTGCAGCTTAATTCTTACACAGGATGTAGAATATCAAAATATTCAGTTCCGCTTCAAGAGGTAAGACTCAGGTGAAATGTGTTGTGCTGTTAATGAACGGAAAAAAGCTCAGTACTCCAAGTAGGAAAGGGTAGTAGAGAATTTGTGGATTGGGAAAGGCAGGTAAGACAAGATCAAAATAGCAAGATCAAGGAAGAAGAAAAATAGAAAGGAAAACAGGGATAGAAAACATAACAGATGGAGATTATATTGAGAGTTTTTTATGCTTAGAGATAATTGAGATGCAGGAAGGGAAATAATGCCAAAAAAAACATAGGAAGAGTCATTACCAGAAAGCATCACATAAGCCTGAAACTAAATTCTGATTTTTTGTCAATTTGTAGTGTAAAAGAGTAGTTGTAGTGTAAAATTGTAGTGTAAAAATTGTAGTGTAAAAATGTAGTGTAAAAGTGTAGTGTAAAAATGCAGTGTAGTAAACTGTAGTGTAAAAGAGTAGTTCTGTGTGGTATCAGCTTTCTTTGGTTGCTGTTTTGGGGTGGTTTTTTTTGTTTTGAAAAACCTGAGCCTGTTTATAATTGAGTGATATTTTCAATTTTTTCCCCTGCAAATCCTAAAAACCTTACTTAATAAAACCCACACGTAGGTGGAGAGAGAGAAAGTGCTTTATTTTAAAATTTTACTCTCTGCCATAAATTCCTACTGTCATTCTTTGCTTTTAGGACTGGAAATCAAACTGACCTTCACCAGCTACTCAAATGCAGCTGAGAACACATGTTGAGAGGGCAAAGGCTTGCACACGTAAATGTGATTTTGTACCCTCAGTTCATGCCAAAAGAAAGTACAATTATTCTCTACTCAAAAGTCTCAGTGGGAACCCTGGCCATTGTCAGATGGGTGCTTTGTGCACATCTGCTGCATTGCCCAATGCTTGACTTGACTGCTCACCCTTTCATTGAGATAAACAAGGAAATAGAAACTCCTGCTTGTGTAACTAAAAGGATATGAAAGGCTATGTCCTCATTTGAAGCGTTTGGAGCAAAGAGTGGCCTGGCTTGGAACACAGAGCACAGAGGAACAAAATATATCTACGTTTTCCCAGGTCACGCCGCCACATCCAGTGTACTATGGACAAATAATTATTCTTCAGACTTTTAAAAATATGCATAGCCAAGCTCTGAGGTATACAAGTAGGTCTCTAAACAAACATGTCAAGTGTGATTAGTGTTGTGTGCAAATGGAATGGTGTACAGTGCTTTCTGCCCCTTTCTGGCTCCTTTTTAAGTTGATGCTGTCAAATACCAGAAAAACAATTTTCCAAGTTTCAGTTTCTTCAGGCAAAATGGGGTATAGCCAACATCTGTAAAAGCACTTAGAATTTGTTGTTATTATGAGAACTTCTTTTTCCTCCCAGAAAGTGGCATTCCAGGAGATGCAAGTGATGTCACTTAGATGTCTATCTGTTGTGTGGCTCTATTCCTGGAGTATGATTTCCACTAAAAATTGTTTGTTAAGAAATGGTTTTGACCCAAAAGCAACTCTAAGTGTGAAATTGGTGTAATTGTTTCTGCCCTCAAGAATGCTCACAGAAAAAGGACAAAACCAAAACTAGCAAGTGAGAAAAATCCATGACCAGATACATTAGCCGGAAGTTCAGGTAAGGTTGACAGCTGTTGTTTTGACAGGCTTGTGCAATCACTCCAAAGTGGTTCGAAGCTGTAGGAGCCTGCAGCAGGCTTACAAGCTGACACAGCCTCTTAACCTTCAGGTTTAGACACAAACTTTCTCTTCTGATTGGAGATCTTGGAAAGGCTTGTCACACCCCCAAAAAAGCTCCTGGAACAGTGGGAATTTTATATGCTGTGTGAGATGAGCCATCATCTTCAGAAAAACTGCTCGGTTTCTTAACTAGACCAAAGGGAGGGCAGTGCCCAAGCAGGAAGCCAGGGCACCTCAAACAAAGCTCAGCTGGGATTTTGCAAGATGAAAGGTGAGCAAGATACCCTGCCAAGTACTTGTGTCGGGGTAGAGCTGGCCTGTGTACACACACGCTGTCGGCAGGCTCCCTTTGTGCTTCACCGTGCTGCTACACTTTTTCACTTACACCTCCCTGCTTTCTCTCAGGATAGCTCCCTCCACTCTCTGATATGGTCATTCCTTACCTGGACTGTCCATTTTCCCATTGTTTCAAGAGACCCTCCCTCTTTCTTGGCAGCCAGTGTCCTGTAGTCTCCTCCCAAAGAGGAGAAACTGAGAAGTGTTAGTTTGTTTGGTCACACTAAAATGTGTGAGCTTTGACCCTTTCATGTGGGTGTACTGATGCTGATGTGGGACTTGGCATCATGCAGAAAGCATGGATGCTTTGTGAATAAAGCATGTGTGCTGCTTTCCCTTAAGAATAAACTTTGTTCCATATTTTTCCTACACTGCTACTTTAGTTTCTTCAAAATGAAGGAAGCCACCTTACTCCCACTGCTGCCAACATCTTCTAGCTTTCCTCTGGGGTCAGACTCATTTCAATGTGTTCTCTGCTTCAGCCCCTGTTCCCCCTCTCCCCTGCTGCTACTTAAGGACAGGACTGCATGATTGTCCAGTGTCACACTAATACCTTCCAATTTAGGCCAGCAGCAAGCCCAAGTACTTTTATAAATCTGCTCTTTAAGAACTATATTTAACAGTATCCCTGCAGAAAATAGCTAGGCGTATAGAGTTAAAGCAAGCTGTCCTTCAGCCTTCCAGGTACTGGCAAAATACTTTCAAAACTGATATCTCATTTTAGCCCGTAAATAGGTTGAGCAAGCTTCCTCTGAGCAGCAGCCAATCAACCTCATGGAAATCTCTTCACATTTAAAGGCAAAACTAAAATCAAGATTTACATTTCAGAGAATTTAATAGTAGTCTCAGTAGGTTTGTGGAAGCAGACTCTACTGGAACAGGTTCAGTTGTCAACACCTAGTGCCATTTTTTCTGACTTTTCTTGTTTGATCTACAAATGCCTCTCCAGAAGGGCATGGGTCTGATGTTATATCTGCGTAACCCCATTCAGGTGTCTTAGCTATTACAGAAGTGCCTAATATAGCACTGCATGCCTCTGTGCTTGCCTCTAAATCCCATGCTGCTTAAGCCTCAGCTCTGATGCATAGGAAAAGGCACTATGTTGCTTCAGGTCTCATTATTGGGTGAAGCATCAAGTGAAATTTTGACAGCCTGCAAGCTTTATAAATGTCAGAGGTGGTTTTCAACAGAGGCAGAGCTAAATGCTGTGTCTGGTATTTCAACATAAAAGTATCACCTTAAGTCATCCCTTTGGTCAGTTTGGTTAATGTTCCTTCTGTAAGGTTTTAATCCTGTTACCCTCTTTGCTTCAGTAACAGGTACTGGGTGAATCATCAAGTGTTCTCAAATGTTTGGACTATCTTCATATGCATGTATAAATGCAGTTAAGGTTTATAAAATACCTGTAATGGTGATTGAGTAGTATAAAAAATGGTCCTTGTTGTGAAAAGTTGCAGTCTGTACTTCTTGGTGCATCACTCCAAACATGGATCACCTTTAGCTTCCATTGCATGGCTGAAACTTGGAAACCATCTTCTGCTGTAAATTGATTACTTCAAATCATATTCAAGCGTGTTTGGGTGCAAGGTATCCCTTGGTGGATTTGCTGCCATGCAGCTCCGAGCTTCTCCAGCAGGAATGTGTGTTAGTTTCTTTCAGCTTTCAGAGCAAAATACTTCTTCTTGGCTGCTGAGGAGAAATGAAAACAAACATAAAGAACTCATTGCCATCATGGGAGCTGGGTGATATGGTGTCTTGTGAATGAGGTTTTTACTTTAAATCTTGCTAGATTTAGTGGCTGGCTGAGGCAAATATTTCCATACAAACATACTGGTAATAAACCAAGTATCTTTGGTCCAGACTTTGAGGGAGCAGGACTGCTGATTTTAATGCTCATTTTTATGTGGATAACAGGAAATAGATAACAAAAAAAAATGTTTCTGAGGATTGAGAACGACATCTCAAAAAAAAAAATTATTAAGCCCTTGGCACAGCAATGTCATGTATGCATAAGGATATGAACGAGCCAGTGAGAAATTTCAGAGCTCCAAGTGCCCTTATTTACTGTCTTAATTACATGAGGCATATAGTGGGTTTGTTTTGTTATAAACATTGGTCTGACTTAGCTACAGGAGGCAACTGACACTTCTTTTTGGAGACTGGATTTATTTTCAGTTTTGTTTGACACATTTGGACTAATCAACCCAAATGACATCATGGACATCAAATTGTGCTGGCATACATCCTAAAAATGATCCTGTTGGAAAGTTCCAGCTAAATTTTCATCAGTGGAAAATGTACTTCTAGCAAAAGCAAAACTTTAGATGACATCATTATCACGTTAAGAGTTTTTCTGTGAGAAAACTTTAAAAATTCTTTATAGTCTCCTATCATACTTGAGAGTTTTTAGATTGGATGGTTTGTTACTTGTTTTGTTTGGTGTTTTGCTGACCCACAGCAGTTCCCTCCTCATCCTTCTGAAGGAGGAGAAAGCCAAGACTTGTAGAATGATAGGAGACTCTTGGATCATTGTATCACTATTATAGCCCATTCTGTGAAGGAGAAACTTTACCTCAGCTTGTTTGGTGGATTCTCTAAAGGATCCTGGCCAACTTCCAGCTGGACAGCTGCTATGACCTCACAAAGTTTTCTGAGGCACGAATTAAAGATTAGCAAAAAACTGATAGACCTGGGACTGGATGCTCTCATGTGAATGTGGGACAGAGAAGAATTTTCTTTTTTAAATTTAGAGAGCTTTAAAAGTTTAAGGCAACTTCTAAATAAGTACTTGTGTCCTGTTGAGCTATTCCTTCTGTTAGCCGTAACAAAATGCAGAATCTGCCTAAACTTGAAGTGTGATAGTTTGATAGTTTGTTCATAAAGGTTCCTTTTTTTTTTTTTTTTTTTTTTTTTTTTTTTTTCCTTTTCCCCCCTTTTTTTTTACAGAGTATTCCATTTCCACACGTTATTCTTCCATATCATAGCATCAACTAGTCTGTAAGGTTTGACTATCAGAGCTTATCCTGTGTTGGTTATAGTCCATTGCTTTATATAGTTTTCATCAGTGTTGTTTCCCTGCCCTATTTAATGCTGATTTAGGTAACTTTTTTCCTAAGCAACTCAACCTCATTTTCACTTTGCAACTGATCCTCTTTTTTATTCTTTTCTTTACGTATTAAGCAGTATACCATATATAGCAGATCTGAAAATGCTGCTCATTTTTCATGGGCACAGTATATTTGGTCAGGTTGATAAAATTGGAAAAAAGATGAATCTCAAAAGTAACCTTTGGAAAGAAAACTCAGAGGGAGGATTAACAGTCCTAGTCAGCCCACCCTTCTGTGGAGTCTGCTGAACCACTGCAAAGTAAGAAATTGTGCCTAATCTGAGTAGTAGCATAAGCCCCTTAAGTAAGTTTGTCTTTCAGGTGCATAAAAATGTTCATTTCTAAGCATATATTACATATTGCAGAAATAAAATACTGTATGAACTGTTTTCTCCTAGAAAGCTTGTTCTTCTCTGGCTTAAACATCATTATACTTGTAGTTTCAAGATTTTTTCAAAATATTTCATTTCCATGGGAAGGTGTGGGGGACTACAATTATTTTGCATTCCATTGCTACAAGTGGAAGGACTGAGTATTTGTTGAAGGGATTTTGCTACTGTTACCTCTGGAAATGATATTTCTGAAAGAAAGCTAAGTGATTTTTTGTGCAATTGGCATCCAGATACCCTCAGATAAAAAAACCAAACAAACAAACAAACAAAAAAAAACCCAACAACCAAAAAAACAGACATAAAAAAAGAGGGGACTTACCTGAGGATTACTGATGTAGAGAAACTGTTCAAGAAGAAAAATCAGCAAAATCAAGATATCAGGATTTTACTGTGATAGAATGGAACTTGTAACTATCCTAATTGCCTTGGATCAGTTCAAAATATGCCCTTGGAATGATGTTATGATGTTAGCGTAATATTTAATTTGGTGGCTGGTTTTTCCCTTTCTTTTTTTTTTTTGGTACATTTACTCACAATCTTCCTAAACCTTTTCAGGTGGCCTTATGTAACACTTAATCACTAAAATAAGATTCATTGAGTAAGGATGTAGTTGCTGGTATTTAAATCTAATCACAGAAAGTTTTCTGAAGTCAAAGTTTGAGTTCTCAAGAAGTGTTTTTTGATCTTGGAGAAGATGTCCCAGTGACTAATGTTAAAAATAAGGTGTTGATTGGTGCTCGGGAGAACCTATTCATAGAAACAATAGCCCATTATACTCTAACTACCATATAACAATATTGAAGTTCTATTCCATAGAAACAATAGCCTTATTTATACATCCCTGTCTGCCTCTAAACCAGCGCTGCAGTTTCAGGCTTCCTATGAGGTCCAAAGTGCTCATTAACAATTTCGGGGCTTGAAGAGTTCAGTGCTACTAAGGTGCAGCAAAAAACAAGTGGAATTGTTCAGTCTGACTGTCTTCTGAAGCTTCCAGAAAAGAAGCTGAATGCTAGAGCTGCTAGCTGGGTTTAGTAGTCTGTCTAAGAGGTGCACTAAGATTTGAGACAACCATGCTAAACACTTTTTTTTTGAGTAAGACTAAACAAGCCCTCTCAAAGTGTTTCATGCTGTTGCCAAGGGTAAGGAACACTAGCTGCCCCAGATATACTGCCAATGCCAAAATCATCCAGGACCATCAAATTCAACAGAAAAATGACTACAGCATTTGCTCTTCTCAAAGGTGGTCTCAGAGGACCCTAAGAGAATCTTTGGTGTAGTAACTTTACATTATTGTTGTTAGGCTATTTTGACTTGTTGCAGTACACTGAAGCACTTGCAGATTGTGGACTACTCAGGCACTGAATGTATGAACTGAACAGAGCAAAGATTTCTCTTATTCATGTTTCTTTGATTTAAGAATGAAGAAGCAAGCCTGAAACTGTTCCTTCTGCTGCTAGTGTGGTAGTGGTTACAATTTAGCATAACAGATTTTCAAGAAATGGAAGAAGGGGAATCTATGTACAAAGTTGGGGAAAAAGACAAAATTACCACAGAACCTATACCAGAAACTCTATTACCTCAGATGTTCGAATTCAGTTCTGGATATAGAGAACTTTTGTAATTGAACTGATATTATGCTCATTTTCTTATGCATAATAAATTGCTATTAATAATATTTTTTAAGTCAAATACAGAACTACTCCAGTATGCTGTGTTAGCAAACTTAAGTTGGTACAGAAACACAAGAAAAATTATTGATGATAGCGTAATTTCATTAGAAATGAATTTTTTCACACTCAGATTCCTTGGCATGATATTAAAATTAGACATGAGTAGGGAAGAATGTCTTTAAATGGCCCAGGCACTTACTCCTTTCTTGATCTTGTCTTTGCACAGAGGTACAGCATTGGAGGGAGGAAAGAAGATTCTTTATGCTGTGTAAAAAATGCACATACAAATTGAATGGTCTGAGTGATTTAGACTAGAGTAATGGCTTGCATTATGTAACCTTAATGTTTTTCATCTGTTATTAGTCATCTTAAAATGGCAATAATATGGTGCAGCAACCACAACAGTTACTTAGCTCTTACTTCCTTACAATATACGTACCAGGCTATAGAGGGTTTATCTGGGACCACTTTCTGTACTTTGGAGGTAGAGCTGCATCCTGCTCATTTTTACTTAAAATCTTGCTTCTAAATAGCCTTTCTTTGTTTATTAGTACAGTTCATCTTTAAAACAGACCCTGCAGAGAAGGAAGGAAATTATCCCTCTGGACTGGAAGAGCCCTTCAGTTTGGAGAATAGGCACAGGAGATTCTGGTAGCTACTGAGACCTTGGATTTTGGTTGTTACCAAGGCTTTGTTGAAATATTGTTGAAGACAGTGAGCTCAGAGAACTTGAAAATGGGGGTCTAGCGTGAATACTAACCTGTCTGAAGAATGAAGGAGGGCTTTGAGTTCTCGTGCAAGAGTGCAACCCAGATCTAAGGTCAGAATGACAGGCTGCAGCCAATTGCAGGAGCTGTAGAAGTAAAGCCCATATAACCATAGACCTACTGAAGGTGGATAGGGAAACAAGGGATAGGAATTGTCAGGACAATGGGAAGAGGGAAGTCCAGGAAAATTACATGTATTTTCTTCTTTGAAGCAATTGATTGGGGTTTTGAGAGAAAAAAAATATTATGAATACAGACAAGAGTGAAAAAAGCAGACAACAGGCCTGTGTTAGCTCAAGTGTAGATTGATTTTTGAGCAGTTTTGTATCACGATTTGTGGGTGTAGGGTGAGAGGGAGGACTACCAATAAAGAGCATTGTTACAGTGGAATCCAACTTGAAAAAAGAGGATTGTTTTCTATAGGCCAAAAAATGGCAGCTGAACAAAAAAGAAAGGAAAATGTAAATAAGGGCAGACCTTTATATATGTATATATTTCAATTTATTAGCTGCCAACATTCTCAAACAGAAATGGAATTTGATACATTATATTCTTAGCTTTATGCATTTCACTCCTACTAGAATTCCTCTGAAAGGCTGTTTGAACGTTGCTCTGGTTTAATGTTTGCTTGATTTCAAAATGCAGAGCATAGAGTAAAAGAGAAGTCAAGATATTTCTTCAAGCTGAGAGAGCAAGCATCCTGAGAGTATCCCTAACCAAAGTTACATTAACCCTTGCTAGAGCCTCAGGAAGGCACCAGCCAGTACCTGTACAAACTTCCTGAGAGAATGGCTTGAAGCCGTGGCAGGGGAGGTTTAGTTTGGATATGGGGGAAAAGTTTTTCACCCAGAGGGTGGTTGGGCACTGGAACAGCTCCCCAGGGCAGTGGTCACAGCTCCAAGCCTGACAGAGCTCAAGGAACATTTGGGCAATGCTCTCAGGCTCATGGTGTGACTCTTGGGGATGGTTCTGTGCAGGGACAGGAGCTGGGCTTTGATGATCCTAGTGGATTCTTTCCAGCTCAGAATATTTTGTGATTCTGCCACATTATTTTAAAGTAAATTTTGGAAATAACATAGATTTTTACATTTAGAGAATAATCAAAATCCTGTCCTGCTATCACAGAAAGCAATCAGTTGCTGCTGTTTCTTTTTATGTGCATCTGGTTCATCTTGGATCTGTTTAATAAGAACTGTTAAATCCATACACCTGGAATCTCAGGCAGACTTTATAAAGTCATGATACGACGGCTCGTATCATGACTTTATAAAGCCCTCTCAGGGCTTTTTTTAAAAGCCCTCTCAGGGCTTTTCTTTTTTCTCCTTTCCCTGGGAAACCACTTTTGGAGTTGAGGAAATTATGATGTCCTTCTCTCAGATCTTAATTCCTGCAAAGAAAAGTCATACCAGCCCTCATACACAGGGGCTTTCATAACCAGAAAGGCACTGTGGAACATTTTTAGTGTCTCATTGAGCTCAATCTAATACTACCTTAAGTATTTTCTGAGTCATTTTATGAATTATTTATCTAGGAGTGCATTTTATTGTGTGCTTAATCATTCCCCTTCTTCTTCACGTCTGTGTTTTCCTATGTTTAAAATGGTGATTAATTAATTGATGGTTTCAGGTGCAGTAATTCTGCACCACAAGATTCTCATCTCAAAGGCAGTTTTTCTCTAACCAAAGAACTGCGCTGCATTCAAATCGATTATTACACATTCCAGTGTATTGAAATAATATGGAACTGTCTCCTCAAATCCACACAGGTGTACTCTATTCAGGTTTCACTGAAATGAAATTATTCCTTGCATGTGTGATCTGTCGTTGCTTGGCACCTGAAAGAGAGATTGCATCCACTGCCCTGTTAAATTTTATTTTAGTTTGTTTGCTTATATTAGAATGGGTAGATTATATAATATCCCTTGTTTACTGGCTTTTTGGGTATTACAGATCTTTTTTTGACTTTTAACACATGCATCCTGTTGGTCATTTTTGCTGCATATGACCCATCACAGCCTTTTTCTTAGAATCCGTTTCAAAGTTGTTGGAGTGATGTGCTCGTTTCCTGTCTTTTCAAGTTCAAGCCTATCCTTTTTTTATCTTGGGAACTTCATTTAGTAACTCAGGGTCTCTTAAGATCAGCAATGAAAGGCTCCACCACATTTTCTTGCTAAAGAGGTGGTGTGAGTGTGACATCATTCATCTGTGCTAGACACTGACTCATAGGCATTTGACCCGAGGGTGGAACCCAGGAACTGGGGTTAACATGAAGTCAGCTGCAGTTGCACAATGCCTTTCACAGTTCTTCCTCTCCTTTTTTAAAACCATCTAAATAATTGCAGAGTGCAGAACATAACGAAGTACAGCAATCAGGGCAAACATTGCTTTTGGGGCTCTTCCAGGCTACTTTGTAGACCACAATGAAAAAGAGCAGGAAAAGCAATTTTGATAGAATATTGGGTTTTACCTTCGGATGTAGAAATAGCTTTGTCCAGTAGCCAGAAAATGAAAAGCGAGTTTGTCTTAAAAATGTAATATCATACAACTTGTTGCATTAATTTTTGCTGTGAAATATTAGACCTGGTTTAGAATTTTTAGGGCAGTGTCATATTTTTATAGGATACCATTGAGGCATTGTTGACATATTAGTATCTAAGACATGTTTTGATTTGTTCTTTGCTTTGTTGGTTTTTTTTCTCCTGAAACTTTTTGGCTACATTTTCAGATTATCCACAGTTCCTTTTTAGAATTCTTTGCTTCATATTCTGGCACAGGGTCTGGTCTCCTCCTTGTGAAATAAAGCCTGAGCACACATTTAAGGGCTGAAAGTCACCAGTGATGGAACTTGCAAGAACATCTGTAATATTGAGAGCTCTAGAAAGAGAGTTACCTGTTGGCCTCTCCAGTATCTTACACTGTTTGAAACCTGGCAGAATTTGTCCTTCAGTATTATTTTCCCCACCTATAAATAGGTGGGGGAGCCCAGCTGGCCTGCCTGGAGGTAATGCCATCAAGGGGAACATTGCTCAGGACTAACTTTTGCCCGGATCTCCCTGTCAGCTAGAACTGGTTTGATGCAGGCCCTATTTATCCGTTTACAACATAAGAAACACAGTTGTTTCTTTTTGCTTACTGGTGAGTGCTGTGTAAGTATTATAATCAAAAGAGAAACTGTTGAAAAAAACCACTAACTTCCAGATTCTTGAAATCTTCTGAGTCTTGTAAGCAACTTTACATTAGAGTGCAATTAGGTTTAATGTAACACTTCAAGTATGTTTTTATGTGGTGCGTAATTACTTAGCATTTTTCATTTCAAGTCCCTGAAAATCAACATATAAATGGGCAAGACAAGTAGAGATTTAAATTTGGAAATAGGAATTTCTGTTACAGAACGTTTTGTATGAAGAAGTGATTAAAGTTAGGATTGTTAGTGAGGAAGGGTGATAACCTAGGTTTAATTTTGAAAGGTACCCCTTTTTCTGAAAATAATCCAATTGCTTACAACATATGAGGCTAGACTGCCCTTCTCCCCAAATTTTAAGGCTTGTAGGTCACTCCTGTTTTTAATTAGAAAGTGCAGTAAGTATTTCACTTCATAGGTTATATAGGTAAATATATTTTAGTAAACTTCTTGAGTAAATGAGCAATGTAGGTCTTGCTCTTAGGAAAGCTCTTGCTGTGTAAATGCAGTGTCTCCCGCTTGTCTCCACACAGCTGATTCAGCAAAAGGTTTAAGCACACACTTGCTTTTGTATACATGGTAGAGACTATAAGAGGTTTCTTAATTGAGGGCCTTTGTCCCTGATGGCTGATTTCTGGTTGAGTAAAAGACAGAAAATCTGATTCTTGAAAAATATGTGAATAGATGGAATGTGATTCTGCAGCCTAGCTTCTTACCAAATGCTGACGTGAAGCCTTGGAGTTAGTGAGACAGTTGCTTTCTGCATGGTACGTAAGCAGTTTCCTATAAAATCAACAGAAGCCTTATCTGGAACAGGCTGATATAAAATCTCTTTGGCTCAACTTGGGAAAAATATTTTAAATATTGGAACTTAATCATAAAATAGGGAAGAAGCAGTCGCTTTTTGCCACAGGCATTGTTGAGTTCTGATGCAAATTCCATGCAAATTACTGACCTTGGAAACACTATGGGGGCAATCTTTACGTAGGCATGAACAATTTCTCCAATGTATGAGGCATAAATAGTTTTGGTTTTGACATCAGACAAGCAAGAGTGTTTTTTTCAGGTTACATGTTTCTGGAGAAAATGCATTTATTGAAGTCAACGCCCAAAAATCTGCTTTGGAGTTATTCTTCACTAACCTTTTACCAACAGATTGTCTATAATTTTTCCAAAGTAGCTGGTTATTTACTGACTTAACTTTAGTGTTAGCACTAGAGAATGCAACCTCTATATGGTTTGGTTAAGGTGGCTTTGAAAAAATGGGGCAGATGGGTGTGTGGTGGTCCCATGAAGGGAGAAACATCCATACCTATACGCATGCAGACACCTTCTAAACATTCCTTGTCCTTCCCACCTTAGATTAAGTACTTAGCATCCTGCTTTTGCTCATAGAATGCATTTAGAAATTAGTATAATTCATCAAATAGTTATTCAGATTCTTCAATTTTAAGATGTATGTGTGCTGTGATTTTTTTACACTTGTACACACACGCTGTCCCCCATAAATTTAAGTATATTCATAAGCATTCTTTTGGTTGATTGAATTGCTCATCTCACCTGATCTAGTGAAGTGCAGAAACATTAAACATTTGCTTTTTGAATTACAGTCACACTTACCTACAAGGTCTTCTCTCAAGGAAGCACAGCAACAGCCAGGCTTTCCTTTATGGCAGATGGCAAATTTGCTGAGTTTCACTGGTGGCAGTGGGAGGGAGCAGGGGACCAAATTCTTTTTCTCCCCCTCAAATCCAGCAACTGGAAATCTAATCTGCAAAAACAAATGTATCTCAGAATAAGGGCAGAAATTTTGTTCCCATTTCTTTTCTTCTGTATGAAGAAAACACAAATTGTAGTCTGTATCCTCCAAATGTTTGGGGTTTGATTTGGTAGGTTTTATTTTTCGGATTTCATCTTGGTATTCTGTATGATTAAAAATAAGTTTATAAAGGAGAGTCTGTCAATCTTAACTGCAGTGGTGATCCTGGTGCTACTGCAATTTTATATATGTTTCATTATAGGTTGTACATAATTTCAGTATATGATATACACATTCCTAAACATTAAGTATACCCTATGAAATAACAGCACCTCATAAAAAGGGATCATTTTCATACTAATGTCTTTAAGTTGTTCAGAAACTAACTGAACTCGCAACTTATTTCCTGAGGCAGGATTTGGGGATATATTTAATTTAAATGGGGCAGTCATAGTGAGTTAGGAATTGTGAAATGACCACTATGTTTACCACATAAGAGGTGCAAAATGGTTAATTGATGCATGGTGTCTTCCTTGCAAAGTAAATTCTCACATGTTGCATGTATGCATTCTCAATAGTTGGATCCAAAAAGCGATCTGCACATGTTTGGAAACTGAACTTCCAGTTCTTCTTATTTTATTGATAATTTTCACCTTTATTTTTCTTCCCTCCCTAAAGACCTAATTCTGAAACAGGGGTCATAGAGGTATTTTAGTGGTGACTTATTAATAAAAAACGTTTCACTACAGCAAGCCTGGAGGAAGGTCAGAAAATGAGTGTGAGTTGCCACTTTTCTCATCACATCCCTATCAAGGTTTAAAAAATCCTGCAAGTGTTGTCACACTTATGTAAAGAACAAAAGCTAGGATTTCTTCTTCAGAGAGTTTTCCGTCAACTTTGATTTACAGAATTTGTGGTGACTGGAGGCAAAAGAGCTTGGTGTGAGAGCAAATTATTTGTTTGACGTTCTCCAGGCATGTGAAGCAATTTTTTTCATGACTGCCATGTAATTTTTGAAATTGTGAAAGACAGAGTTGTGAGATAATCTGTTTCTCTGAGACTGTGTATATTGAAGAACTTATATCTTCATATGAGAGGATAATAGTCAAGAAATGATATTCATAATGTTGCACCCTTGAGATACTATAAGGAAATTTGAAATAAATGAAATAATGTTAAATCAATGGAAATTTTCAGTGAAGGTTAAACCTTAAACCATTAGTTAGGTGTGCTCTAGTGATTCATTTAGATATAAGATTTATGTTCATCAGAACCTGAATTTCCTGTGCTTTTTTTGTTGTTTTTTGGGGGGAAATTAATACTCTTCAGGAATATGCATTTCTTGAACTGCACTTCCATGAGACTGAGGTGCATGCATTGTTGATAGACCTTTTATTTTAAGAGGATGAAGGTGATTTCTCAATATCTCTTCTGCCTGACCGTCCCTGTGTTTACGGGTTCCAAGACACGGTGAGAAGCGTGCTCTCTTGTGCACTGCAGGATTCCTGGCTGCCTCACGTGACAGCTTTAAATTAGTGCCTCTGCTTTCATTTCACTGTGTTCCTTTCCATCATCCATTTCATCAGTGAAACTTGACTTGGTGTGTATTGCAGTCTAATAATGACTTGCCTTAGGAGCTGTCTGGCCTTGTGCCACAGGCAATCAAAGTGTCATTACTCGATTGTAATATGAAAGTTACCGTATCTTGTTGCAGTGATAAGGAAACTTCAGAGGGAGAGGAAGGAGGAGGAGGAATAGGATCATACTGGGATATAGAGCATATACCATGGAAGAGAAGTAACTGTGTAGGGCTTGGAATCTGGTATATGTTCCTCACATTGGACAAAAATAGCCCATAATAGTTCACACAGTTTAGCAGTAAACATCTTTAATTTATCAAGCAGAATTGAGATAGTTAAGAAAGGAGGCTTTTGTTTTCAAAAGTGCTGCATGCCCCTCACAGCCCAAATCTTTGGGCAGAGCAGGTACTGGGGGCTGGCCCTGCCCCAGATCTGAATTCCTGTCCTAACAAGTTGCTGCCTTCTTTAGGCTGAGTGCTACAGTCACAAAATACAAGGTAAGACCAAACTGTCATGAAGAGTCCCTCTAAAGCTGACTGTATAGCTGGGAAATACCAGAGGAAACTTAGGAACCTGGCTTGCTTAAGTGGTTTTGTAAATCCTCTCCAGCTGTCTAGTTCTGCATCTATAAGCATGCAAGTGCTCTTATGTTTAATCTGGCTGTCAGAACAGCAGTATATTTCACAAACCATCACATAACATGTCTCTTTCACACTTTAAGAAGAAATATATGGGTAAGTAAATCTCTGTAACTAATACAAACATTGTTTTTGTGTTTTGCTTCAGCAAAAGGGCTTTGCACAGCAGTAGATGAGGATACAGGGTCAGGAGTGTACAATAAGATTTCTGAGAGACTCACAAAAACTAGCATCATGCACATTGAGTTAATGGACTCTTGTCATCACCTGTAAAATTTCTGTCAGCACACATCTGTGTTAGATTGAACTTCCCAATAAACTGTGTTAAAATTGACAGGGCACAAAAGGGTTTCTATGTGAAATACAAAGATGAGAGCATTAAGAATTACGGTGTTTCCAAACTGTCATCTCAGAGAATTGTATATCCTCAGGAGGGAGATGGGCAGTTTCTGTAGAACTGAACTTGATTTTGGTAATTCTGCATGTTAAAAAAAATATTCTAAAGAAAATCAAATCACTGCAAAAGCATCAAACGCTTGACTTTGGCGCAAAGGAAAGGAACTTTGTCTTCAATTTCCATGAGCATCTACAGCCTGCTGAATATAACATACAGCAAGAGCTGTGTCATTGAGAATGGAGGCCTAGAATAAAAGCAGTTTAGCTGCTGGGCCTTTTCCTGTGTTATAAACTGCTCACTAACATAAAAGCTGTGAGTGAATTGTTGGTTCCAGGCTCTCACTTAAGTAACCTGTTTTGTGTTGCAGTTAAATGCTGTCAGGGCACAGACCTATAGACAAATTACAAGGAGTTACTTTTTTCACATGGAACAATTGTCCTGCTCTACAATTTTTGTTCTATTTTTATGGCCATATTGTCAAGAAAGACAGGAAATTTTATTGAAACATAAGAAAAAACACTTTTACTTGCTCAAACAGAGTGGTTACCCAGGCTGGTTGTGGAGTCTTCCTCCTCAGAGCTATTCAAAGCCCTGAACAATGTCCTCCAGCTGACCCTGCTTTGAGCAGCAAGGTTGGACTAGGAAGTCCAGCCTCAGCTATTCTGTGGTTCTGTGAAAAAGCATGCTGCACACTTAATTTTTTATGCTTTTTCTTTTAGTGCCTCTCCAATACTATGAAGTTATTTGAGGGTCTTCACTTTTAAACCTCTATGTTTTCTGTGTCACTGTTTTTATCATGTAGTCTTCCAAGAGATTAAGAAGTAGCTGTGTGTCTGCCTCCCATCACTACTGACCTGGAGACTGGTGGATTGGGACTGGATTGGGAATGGCACTGGGGTTTATGAGTCTCTGGAAAGGTCTAGCATGTGACACTGGAATGATACTGAAACATCAGGAGGATATGAGTTCCTAATCCAATGCCTGGGTGAAAATTGCTTGTGAAATTAAAAGATTCAAGTTCCATTGAAGTAAAATCCAGTGTTTAAACATTAGTGAAGTTTTGCTCCACTTTTTATCAGCAAAGAAGGGATGTAGTAGAGAGTGAATGAGGTGTAAGGTGCTTTTCTGATTAAAATGGGTACCTTTGATAGCCTTTAAAATAAGCCTCTAGTTATCTTTTTTTTTTTTTTTTTGCATTTGCCCTAGTTAAGATGTGCTCTAAATTAATTTTTGAAAAATTTTAAAGTGTTGATATGAGATGTGTAATTTGTTGATAGAGGAAAGAGACAAAAGGTTTTGGTGTTTTAGGGATGCGTAGTCCTGATATGGTGAAAATCTGGTTTCCATCTTTATTTCACTGAAATGAGTAAAGCTGTTCTTTAGGCAGGGGGACTTCTTTTGTCTAAACCCATGAATCCATTTTTTTTCTCAAAATTTGACTGTTGTGACAGGTATGTTATATGGCTGTACACAGAAGTTGGACTAGGAAGATAGTTATCTTTTTACATTAATTTTCAAAATTGTGATGTGTTTCAAAATCATTGATTTCCACATTCTGTTATCTTGTCCCAGCTTGCTAAGTTTCATTTTAACTAATTTTCCTGCCATAGTACTTCTGGTTTTCTGTCTGACTCTTAAGTTCCTCCATGGGATATTCACTGCACCCCTGCAGCAGTGGTCCCCACCTGGTTCTTATCCCACTGAAATTAGAGGAGGTGGGAATTAATTACTCACCATGGTTGTTTGGAAGTCTTTGTCCTTGCTATCCAACTTTCCTCAAAATAGCTTTCTTCACATTAATCCTAACAGTGAGTTTGAGAAATACATTTCTAATACTTTTAGAACTGTGACTCCAGTAAGAGAGAATGTGCCAGGTGACATATAGCTTTCTTTAAAATGCTTTCAGTCAGATGGGATGTGAGCACCTTCTGTCTCACCATTAGCTCAAATGTAGAAATACTCTTTTTGTGGTTTATTATATCTGGGGCAGATGTCCCAAACAGGAGCAGTATCCTCACAGAACAGTGTGATTGCTTTGGAGACCAAACCTTCAAAGCCTGCTGTCTGTTTCTCAAAGAAAAAAAAACAAAACTAAAATGCATTGTGCCAGCCTTAAAAGGCTGAGAGTAAAGCAGGAAAATGCCATAGAACCTCCTGTTTAAGTTTTTAGGCTGAGTCTTTTGTCACCTTGATTTTATAGTGTTTGGGTGCTGTTCTCAGAGATGAGGCAGGGGCCAGCCTGTTTTCTACCTGCTCCGACCCTTCTCTTTCTTTCCACCCCAGTATTTACTTAGCTTCTCTCTTCAGTAAGCCAATCTTGAACCTCACTGTAGTTTTATTTTTACTTTGCAAATACCAGCTTAGACCAGGAAGGCTAGAAATGAAAGCAGCAGCAGCCATCTGTTGTAGGACGAGGAGATATAAACACGCTTGTGGGTATGGCCCTGCAAGTCGCTTTTGCCCTTCACCCCCCAGCACCTCCCCAGACACACACACACACACACACACACACACACACACACACACACACATACACTTCTTTTCAGCTTAGTGAATGTTATTTGTGCCTGTGCATGGAACAGGTGTCTCTTGTGAACTCCTTAAATAAACTGAATTTAGAAAAAAGATACTGATGTCAATTTACACAGGTGCAGACATCATTCAGGAGAATGCTATTTGCACACAAACACACTGCTGTTTACTGTCTGTGCTGCAGGCAGAGCAGTGCCAGAAGGGCACTGAAGCAAGGTGGAGCATGGTTTGCTTTGCTGCTGCTGCTGTTGATTGATGTGAACTTTCATAAAGTTCCCTCTCAGTGGAGCAGAGTCTTTTTTGCTCTGTGTAGCATTAAAAAGTGGTCTCTCAAAGACTGACTCAGAGGAAAGCAGAAGCTGTTACTAATAACGGTATGTGAAATGGCATAGAAAATGTGCCTGTGTGACTCTGTCTGGTTTTGCTTGGGAGCTTAGCAGGAACTTTTTATTTGATTTTGTTTGTTTTTTGCCCTTCAACCCATATTATTGGGGGGAACGTGCTAGGAGCAATTTTCTTAACTTACATCTCTCACTGAAAATGGTTGTCTTTGAGATAGCCCTGCCCACACCAAAAAAACCCATGTAATTGCAGGTGACCCATGAGCCAAGGTGCACTGGACATCACCCAGCAATGTACATTTGCCTCCCAGAAATCCAATGGCATCCTGGCTGCATCCAAAACACCATGAGCAGCAGGTCTAGGGAGGGGATTCTGCCCCTCTGCTCTGCTCTGGTGTGACCCTGCCCGGAGCACTGCATCCAGCTCTGGGGTCCCAGCACAGGCAGGACAGGGACCTGCTGGTGCAAGTCCAGAGCAGGTCCACCAAGCTGATGAGAGGGATGGAGCACCTCTCCTGTGAGGAAAGGCTGAGAGAGTTGGAATTGTTGTGCTTGGAGAAGAGAAGACTTCAGGGTGGTGCCTTACTTGCAGCCTGAAGGGAGCCTACAGGAAAGATGGAGAGGGACTATTTACAAGAGCATGTAGTGACAGGACAAGGGGGATTGGCTTCAAACTGAAAGAGGAGGTTTAGTTTTAGAGTAGCTATTAGGAAAAAATTCTTTACTTCTGAATGTGGTGAGGCACTGGCACAGGATGCCCAGGGAATTTGTGGATGCCCCATCCCTGGAAGTGTTCAAGGCCAAGTTGGATGGAGATCTGAGTAACCCAGTTTGGTGGAAGGTGTCCTTGCCGGTAGCAGGAGGATTGAAACAAGATGTTCTTTAAGGTCCCTTCCAACCCAGGCCATTCTAGGATTCACAGCCCTCTTGAGCTGATCAGACTTGTCCAGTCCCCAAGGTAGTGATGAGCACATGTGTATCAAAAGAGCAAGCAGGAGCAAAGCTGCCTAATATAAACCGCACTCTGGGATATCACAGCACAGGATAGTTTTATTGATGCAGCTTCAGGGAAATTAATTTTCCTCAGATTTCTCAGCATTGCTAATGTCCTGTGTAGCTGCCCAAAGCCCACAGTGGTTGGAGCTGCAGGATCCCTACCTACCCTGCTATCTGGGCAGTGCTGGGCCTGTCTGCCAGATGCTGTCTGTGGTATGCGGGGAAGGAAAATGAGCTGGATGTGTCCAAGATATCTTGTTCATCACATACTTAAATAAGAGCAATGGTGGGATTCCCAGCAGGAGCCTTTTCCTTTTTGTGTGTTTTTCAGTATTTCAAATATTTCAAATTTTGAGTGAAGGATGTCCCCAAAAATGACATATTTTTCTGTGTCAAGAAAGCCCACAAGCTCTAAATATCAGCCAGTGCTCATTTATTCAGCTTTCTGACAAAAGGCATGCTTACCACACCCTCCTACATACTGTGTAACTTTTTCCCTAAGTAAAGCCTTCAGATATATTTCTTCCATTGGAAATAGTGCATTTGAAAAAAAAAAAAAAAGAACAAGAAAAAAACTTTTGCAAAATCAAATTAAGAACAGATGTAGCTGAGCAATACTTTTTAACCCAGGAGTAATAAATGTTTGGAATGGACTGCTGTGAAGGTTATTAAGACTGAAACACTGGGGTCATTCAAATAAGAGCTGAGAGCATCCAAGGGGATGGAATTGGAGTAGAAAAGAAGTGGATAACTGAACATGATCCACTGTGTTCTTGATGATGCATAACACCCTGTGCACTTGTTTTATGTTGTATGACTTGAAAATCTATCTGCTTTGGTTAAACATATACAAAGGATTATGCCTTGGTAAAAGCTATGGAAAGTTGATTATAATAATAAATGCCAACAAGTCCGTCTCTGGACTGCATCACTTGGGAAAAGTTGCCTGAGGAGAAGAGCTGTTTGATTTTATTCCTTCTCCAATCTCATGGAGGACAAAGATATGACAGCTTGAAGCATTTATAAACATTTAAATTTTATACTGACTGTGGTTACTGAGGAGAGATTTAATACACTGTGAGGAGCATCAAGTTTTGTGGAAAAAGTAATAGTCTATGTGCAGTTTAAGTCCATATTGAATAGATCATTGTAAAGATGGGAAGTCGAGGCTTGTGATGGGCTCAATTGATGCAAATAAACGACAAGAAAAGCCCTACATGCTGTGCTTGTGTCTGATATTCCAGGATTGTTATCAGATGTTTGTCTAATTAAACAGCTGGAAAAGCTACTGCATATAAACTCTGGAGCCATCTCACAGTCACACGTGCATTTTTCTTGAGTTTCCCAGTGTGTTTTTTTCTTCTCAGTCAGTTCTGTCAAACAGGTGGTTATTTAGTATTGTTTCTATAAATAGCATGTTTGTTTGCATGTGTAGAAACTTAGAGAGACTTGTCAGGCACCCATTTCAAAATGCCAGTGCTTAGCAGGTTGATGTCAAGTGTTCCATGGCATGCACTGGCTCTCCTTCCAAGAGGGAAGGCGAGGGAAGGGTAGGAAAGCTTTTCAGGTTTTTTTAATTGAGCGAACTATTCTTTGATTCTAAGGACATCAAAGAAACCCAGAAGTACCTCAAGTTTTGAAGCAAAAATGAGAAACTTTGTGCACAAAAAAATGGCAGGCCATGAATTGGCATCTATAAAGCTGAAGCTGGAAACAGAACTTTGGGGTTCGCATTTTCTGGGCATGTGATATCTTGTAAAATGTGTTTTAATACATCTTAATGTGCAGATTCACATCTAGAGTTGTTGCCTTTATATTGGTTTATAAAGATAAAACAAAAGAGGATAACAAAATAAAAAACATTATGGCTAAGTTGGTAAATCCTCAGCTATGCCACTTTCAGGTTTTGGGTTTTTTTTTTTTTTGAGGGCTTAATTTAATACTTTGGAAGATAGAAGACAAATGGAGACAACATCCCTGTTGTACAGAGTTCTCAGAAATAACAAATGTCAGTAGTGACTCACCCAGGAGTTTCAGTTATCCACCTTATAAATAGCATTCTGAGCATTAATTAAGCCTCACAACTCTGTGAGACAAATAACTCTTTTATTCCAATTTTAAAGACCGTGTGGCACTGAGAACCCAAAGATTATGTTCTGTTCTCCTCTTACCTAATTGTCCTCCATCTTGGGCCTGCATGCAGTAGAAGAAATTAGGAAATACTTCTTGGAGCCTGAACAGTGGTTACTTGAGAAAATGACAATTGCTTTCTAAGCTGTGCGCTCTTCCGTACATCCCTGTTGAGTACCTGACATGGATCTAAATGCTCACAATGCTCAGAAACCCTAAACAGCTTTTCCACTGCAAACATCATTTATCAAAGCTGTAATAAGGGCAACTTGCACAAATGACTTGAATACAATGGCAAGTCTGTAAGCTTCCACCGCCTCGGTGAAGTTGTTTCCAAAGTTGTTGTAAAACAAAGGGTGGCTTTCCCTTTTATTGTCTTGCAAGGATCTCGTTGACTACTACAGACCTGAACTTTGACCTTGTAGGCTATTGTTCTTACCAAATTATAAAATATTTATGAGTGGCTAAAAGACACAGCCTTTTTTGTTTTCTTATAAAATTCTCACAGCAGAGTGATTGAATTTTTTCCCTAAATTGTGAGGGTTTATGATGTGAGGCATTCTGCAGCTAATGGTTGCACTTGTAAAAATAACAAAGGAAAAGCAGTAAAGAACAAGATCTGCAAATCACATGAAGCCTTGTCAAGTAGCAAATATCTTCAGAGGTGACTTTTTAGTAACGAGAGAAGTCAGAGTGCCTTGACAAGTTGCTGCCTTTGTTCCTGTTACAAGACAGTCCAATGCCCCTATATCAGACCTTTGTTAGCCCAGCTCTCTCTCAGTCGGGTACCTTCGACATGTGCCTTAGCCCTGGTAAAAACAAAGGCTACTTGACATGACCTCTTTTCCTGTGCACATTTTAGCCTGGAGCCATTGGTCCAGCCTGTCTTAACTGATGACAGTCTTCCAGGTGCTGTTCTGATCTTAATCTTCTGGCTGAACCACAGGCCTAACATGGTAAGCTATAAATCTCCCCAGGTCACCGAGAAGTCTGCTGGTGTCATTTTTAATTGACCTCAGGGTAAAGAGACCAGCTTAGTTCTTAATTTCCTTGGTTTACAGATTCACAGGCTGGCCTTTCCAAAGCAGTGCTCATGACTTTTCAGTAATAAATTACACTGAAAAGCCTACAGCAATAATAATTTATGATTTTTCTGTTGGTCTTATAACACATGTCAATTGGAGGAAAAAATTATTTATAGAAAGTTTCAATGGAGTATTGGGAGAAAAAAAATAGCATTGGAAAGAGAGTGTTTTCTACTGAGCACATTCTTTTGTGTAAACATATTTAGAATTTTCTCAGGCTATAGTTAGAAGAAATAGACTGGGGTATTGGAGGGAAAAGCCAGTGGTTGCATAGTGGAACACTTAGCCATGTATTCCAGGATGATGATTGCTGAATAGCTCAGCATTTTTGTGCTGGGGGTTGAGCACTGGGGCTGGGCCTTTGGTTGCCCTCACCTGCCCAACGCTAACAGTTCTTTTAAGTTAAGTCAGTGGTAGAGCTGATGGGTTATTCTCTAGGTGTAATATAATGAAAGGATATGAGGAAATACTTAAACATCCAGTAGAATGGAAGTTCTTGGTCAGTTTACATGAACTGATCTTTTGATAGAATAAGAAAAGGTTTCGCTCAATCTATTACCATACTTGAAATAAAATCAGGAGTTAAGAACTGATTCAAAGCTCATTGAGTGGTTCTTGGTAACCTTACTGCCAGGAAAACCAAGAGATTTTTAATTTTTAAAGGTGTTTTCAGATGCACCAATCAGAATCTTTTGCAAAAGGAGAATACAAATATTCTCAATTAAGGCAGAGTTTGCTAGCAGAGGCTTGCTATTAAAATCCTTTAATAATACTTTAAATAATTAAGTCTTTAATACTTTTTTCTTTCTACCACCCTTCTGAATATGTAGGAATTTCAAATAAGTTAAATGTTATTTTGATGTGGGATAAGCCAATACTGAAGTCCTCTAAGTCTGAACAATTTCATACTTAGTCACAATTCCTAGAATTCCTGGAAAAATTCGAAATTGTTAGCTTTGATTCTTATCAAACTACATTTTTAACTAATGCTGCATAACAAGTATCTTACTTTTTGCCCATTTTCCAGTGCTGTTCTGGGCTTAGTTACTGCTTCTGAATAACATTAATCCTGAATAACATTATTTTATAATCTTTCCCAAATCCTTTGGAAACTTTTCCAGAAAGCTTTTTGGGAAAGCTGTGGTGTGTAAACATTTCAAAAGTGAAACAGAAGAATTTTCTACCCATTTGTGAAGAGTGAAATACTAAGTACAAACATGGTACTTTTACCTATTAAGTAAGAGAAGCATTTTAGAAAACTGCCTTTTAACTGTTCTGGTTTACAATATCAGCTTTATGATATCTCTAAAAAGTAATGTAGCGCCTTTCAAAAATACAGCACTAATTTCCTGATAGACAAATGAACTTTACTGTTAGGTTTGTTTTGGGAAGAATGACTCATTTATTCACTTCACTGCTACTGGCTAGTTTTAATTTGTTATTTATTCCTTATGGATTGTCCAAGTCACAAGTTATTTCTTAAGAGTTGTGCCACTATTTAATTTGGCATTTCTGACCCAAGCTTAGCTCATACACGAAGCTGTGGATTTAAGACACTTAAATTAATCAGCACTCAGTCTAGTCTCATACTTGTGGATTACATTTATATTCCAATGACATTACTGGAATGGTCTAACCAAGGCAAAAAAATAAACATACTGAGCCAGGAAAAAATAAAATTCACCTTTCAACCCTCTTTTTGCTCTGTATGATGACTTTCCTTTTAATCAGTTAATTCTGCAAGAAACTTGTTTTAGAGAAATGTGCAGTAAGGTCAAGCCGTGATGTCCCCTGGGGCAGGGAGCGTGGTGTGGAACCAGCACAGATGCGAGTGTAGATCCGTGTCACGCTCTGAAGTAAACGTCTGGTTCCTTCCCAGTTCTTCTCAGAGGGTTTGTCATAACTTTACCATGCAATTCCAGTTTTTCCAACTTAATTTCCTATAGTAATTGCTGCAAATACCTGCTAAATGTTCATACGGTTACAGTATGCTTTTATCTGAGACACAGGAGTATATCCAGGATATTTTATATACCATATGAAGTCCTTGGTTGTATCTACTCAGATTGTTTTCCTGTTATGTTTTCTGACAGGTAGATGTTGAATATTAAGTATCAGCACAGGAAACAATCAGGAAGATTGCAGCCAGTCATTGATATAACTGTCCCTTAATTTAAAATTTAGTAAGGAGATTTTGCAAGTTAGCACAAAGAAAAGATGTAGTCTGGTCACATGCTGAAGCGCTAGCAAAGGCTGAGAAGTAATATGGATCTTAAATAGCAAAATCAAGTTACCTTCGAAACTAGAAGAAGAAAAAGGTTCTAGAAGTCAAGTGGTTTCCTTACAGCTGGTTTCCTGCTAAGAAAATTCTTCCCCATTCCTTGATGTTTGTTTATTCTCATATGTGTAAGTAGAAATGACACAGACATCCTTAGCATCACCAGCTCCAGCTCTCCCTAATAATCTGTGCTTCTGCTTCTTCTGAATTTAGATCATGTCAAAGGCGTTAAGACACCAAAATAAGTGCATATTTACTTGGGTTATCAAAAATAGTCACTTTAATTAGGTTTTCAGCTTGCTTAGAAACAGGTTATTGTAGGCAGCTTTGTGCACTATGCCGCAAGCTGGAATCTACCTTCTGAAGGTGAACATGTTGTGGATTCCAAGAACCTTGTCTGACTGCACAGCTTTATGTTGCTTGCTCTAAGTTCCAGTTAGAAAGAAAAAGGTGTTTTCATCTGCAAAATGTAGATGAGTGTGGGTTAAATCACAGATGCTACTTTTTAGTGCTGTCAAGGAATGCTCCAAGAAGGACCCGAGTTTCTGTATTGTTCTGATGACAAGATCATTTCCCTTCAATTAAAAAGGAAGAGAGGAGTTGCAAGCAATCTCCTCAACATGCATTTCTTGTCACCCAAACCCGTTTGAGCAATGTGGGTTGAATTCAGGCAAAAACCCGTGGAGCTTTGCCTCATCCTCATCAGTGTGTGTAGCTGTACTGAGGAAAACACCTACCTTGGCCCATGAGCACATGCACTCACAGCCTGCCAGAGGTCTGACCTCTCCTCTTGCAGGATTGAAGCATGGAGGAGAAAATTCCCTCTAAGGAGTGAACGTAATGACATTTTGGTCCCTTGAGAAATGCTGTCGTAACCCTGCCTGGATTCTCACACCATTTGGATTTTATTTTTGGCTTTGGCATTCTTGAAGATTAATAAACATAATGTTGCTGAAATTACTCTACCAGTGTAATGTTACCTGAATAAAGTGTTAGGCAGTTGAGTAATGAAGCTGAAATGATAACTTAGGGAGAAGCACATGCTACAAATGGCACCAATTTGTAGAAAAAGGCCTGTTTTGTTTTTGTTCTGCCAGTGGGCTTTTGGCTTGTTGTTTCAGAACACTTGCTAACTAGTGAGGCACAGAAAAGCGTGTAACAAAAATTGGTGGAATGTTTCCTTGTAGTGGGACTTAAAAGGAAAGTACAATATAGAGGTAAATTTCAAATGTATTTTTCTGTTACCCTGGACTTACACTACTGTATAAGCACTGTAAAAGACTTTTACCTGTAATGTCTGCTGCATAAACCAGAGAACATCCATTCCTAAGGGTTTTTAAATATTTAATAGCACTTGAAAAAAAGTGAAAAGTATCTTTCCGCACACATTTTCTAATGTGGCTAAATTTTATATTTGTTCCTATCTACTGGTTTTTATGATACAAAAAACTTCTCAATTTTCTGCTACTTTTATTCTTAATAAATAAGTCACGTGAGGTTTTTTTGTTACTGTATTATAGGTACACCTTAAAAAAAAAGAAAGAAGAAAATCTAGTGGTGTAAAACTGAACCTGCCAATTATTTCTGAGAAACTTAACACAAAAGACTTGTTTGTAAATGTTATGAATGGTACTCAATAAAAACTTTGTTTGATTTCACTTACGTTTAGTATAATTTGTTCTGCTCTAGGGCATCCTGAGAATAGGAGATTGTAAGCAAATGAATACTGAGTGAAGCAAAGATCATTAAGAGAGGAACTGGGGGGGAACCACACATGCTGGACACAATTATGTGTGTGTGTTATATTATGCTATCTTGGACACATCAGCACTGACTGCTTTGTTCCTTAGAATGACCTTTGATCAAGAGAGACTGCATGTGTCTTTGGTCATTCCCACATCCTAGGCTACTGTAGATGAAGGGAATTTCTGTGGTGTCTTAACTATAATCTCACTGGGAGCTGCCTCATTGTGTGCAAACACTCTGGTAGATGTCTGCCTTGTTGGGAGTTTACAATTGGAGGAAAGGATGGTGGCATTACCTCAAGCATACTAGGCATTGTGCCAGTGTAACTGAGCAGATGGTGACCCATGGGTCATGGGACTATATTTCTGAGATAGATGGGAAAGGAAATTCTACAGTTTGCAGACCAGATGGAGAGTTCTCACAGCGCTGGCTATAAGCAGTCTATCTACACATGTGTATATGTGTGTGTGTGTGTAAGAGAATGTCAAAACAGAGTAGATTACCAAGTGGATATTATTAAGTGTAGGAAGAAAAACTTATCAGTGATTTCTATGCAAGAGGATGTCAAGTAATAAAGGTATTTCACGTGGCTCTTAAATGCAGCATTTTCAAGTTTCCTGCTAGTTTCTGTGCTTCGCTCTTTTTTACATTATGCAGCATTTTAATGAATTTTATATAAAATATCTGTAATTAAAGAGCCTTATTGTTCTTATGCCAAAAAGATAAGTGATTTGCTTTCTATCTAGTATTCACTTTATCCAGTTTTTTCTTTCAAAGTGGTGTTCATTTCCAAATAAATTACTTTTTTTTTTTTTTTTTACAAGGAGGGCACCAGGTGCAAAGTTTCTTTACCTAAAAGGATATTCTCTGTCTGCCAGATTTGCTTTCTTTCCCCTATTATTATTTCTTTAAGGTTTTTAGGTGCTGTCAGTTGTGTCACTTGATGGGTGCTTGCAAAGCAAAACAGATTCTTCAAGCAGTAAAGAGAGTTTGACTTGCAAATATCAACATCTGTATAGGTTTTATTTACACTGAAAAAATTCCTGCTACACTGATCTGAGAATATAGAAAGTCTTGAATCTCTGGGAGAATCTCTGGGAGCAGAGTATGTACTTCACTAGATGGACTAATAGGTGTCTGACAGGTTTTGTGTATCACAAAATAATACATGTATCACTAAAACAGGGAAGAGAGGGGTTTCTTTTTCTGAGAAACTTCCTTTGATTATCTTTTAGTGAGTCCATGTCTTAGTACATAATCTATAAGCCATTCCAGGAAGGAAAATTCAGTTGTAGGGTCTCTTTCTCAATATTGAAATTGCATAGAAATCAATTAGAAGAACCTCCTTCTGGTCTCTCTGCAATAATTGTGACCAGAGGAAGGGGTAGTTACTGTGCATTGTTCAGAGTTAAACATTGTTCATTGTTAAAAAGAAAGTCAAGTCTTGAGCACTTTTTCCTTAGTGCTTTGTTTTCCACCTGGAATTAACTTTTAAAGACAACAGTCCAAAAGGAGCCTAAGGAATCCTTGAAAGAATGAAGAGCATAAAATTAATAAATATTCAGAAACATAAACTATAAGGTAGGGCATAAAGTTCTGGTTGCTGTTATGTTTCATCCTCCATCTAAAGAAGTGAGGTAAGTGGAGATAGCAGTAGCTGTGCTCTACAGTCAGTTAAAAGTATATACAATAAAGGAACTACAAGAACAGTATTTGTCATGGAAATTTCTGAAATATATTGTCTATTTTTTTCCCCTTCAGTTTCCTTAAAGAGCGGTATTCACTTGGAGTTGGATATGCTGACATCTTTTATTTGAAAAACTTGAGAATAATTTTTCACCATTGTTTTCATTTTTCCTCTGAATTTCACTGGCATTTAACCCTATTCCTCAAATAGCTCTGTGCCTTTTAAACTCAGTAGAGTGGTAAAAGCTTTTAAGGGCAGCTGTAGAGCAGGAATCATCTCCATGCAGCTTTGTTTGTGCTATGCAAAGTTGGGAAAAGGAAGAAGGAAATTTGGCTTTAGGTACTCAGCAAGTGGTAGGAGTCAATAGTAGAATTTCATCACTGTTTCATCAAGTAGTCCTGTCCTCAACACCAGGCACCTTTGGAGAGATCTGTAGATGCCTACCTGTGGGACAATATCAGGACATGCTGGCTCATCCATGTGGCAGACTTTTAGGTGTGTGGGTCACATTCATGGGCAGAGACTTTTACCTAGGTAGTTATGTGCTTCTGAGATAAGAAAACACGTCACTATCTGAGGTCAAGATGCCTAAAGTGGTGGTACCTGTCTCTTCATATCTGTGTCTCTAATCCCATGGCCACAGGTAGTGGAGCACATGCCTAACTTTTAAGCAGGAATGGTCTCATTAACTGAAATGGGACTACTCATGTGCCTATATGTCAGACACATGTTAAAGTGCTTGGTTGAACTGAGGCCCAGATTTCTATTTTTATGGAAAATTCACATGTGCAAACAGTAATAACATAATTAATCTATTTTCACTAAGTGTTGGTTTTAATAATTTTACTCAGGGCTTATTGTGCATAGTACTTTTCATCTTCAAGGCCCTACACAAACATCAGTGTCGGGATTTAAATTGGATGTATAATTGTGAAAATTGCTCAGTCTTATATCTGACTTTGCAATTCTGTACCTTCACGTTCTTGGCAGGAGGCTCCTGCCATACAGCTGGATTGGCTGAACCAGGAACTTCGGCTCTGTCTCCACTTAGCACCTTGGCAAATTATCTCCCAGGTGGAATTTTGGAGGTTGTAAGTGGTTTCAAACTTCTTCCAAGTGCAGATTTTCAAGTTAATGACTTCATTCACCTCTGAGTGAAGCAGAGGTGGTGATGTAGGCTGTGTTTGGCATGCTTGGCTCTTATCCTTTCCTTCTCTTTACTGCAAGCAGCTCAGATATCAGAGAAAGACCAGAAAAGCACATTTAAGGTACAGGCATAATTCTTGTTGAATGGCTTGAAGTACATGCTCAGATCTCAGTCTTACCTGTATATTAACTCACCACAGCATTTATGTCCTCAGCATCTGAGAAGGGAGGACTATTTCCAAACACATTTCCAAGGCATGAGAAGCATTTCAGATACAGTGATACTGACCATTGATTCCACTCATGATGCTGCCATGCAGAGTATTTTTCCTCACATAAGGCCTGGATTGCAGAAATCTTTGCATTTTCTTCAGGGACTCGAGAAAGCTCAGTTATTCTCCAGCTGTGTTAGCTGACCCGCCAGAAATGGGGTTTGTCATTCCTCTAGGGTGTAGCCAACCTCACACAGCTGCTCCTTCACACCCTCCATGGTGGGATGGGGGAGTGAACCAGAAGGATAAAAGTGGGAAAACTTGTTGGTTGAGGTAAAGGCAGTTTGATATGTAAAGAAAAAGCCACAGGTGCAAGCAAAACAAGGAATTGATTCCCCCCTTCCCAAGGCAGGCAGGTGTTCAGCCAGGCTCCATCACACCTAACCGTGGGGGGGGAAGGCAAACACCATCACTCCAAACATCTCCCCCCTTCCTTCTTCCTGCCCAGCTTTATAACTGAGCCTGATGCCATATGGTGAGCAATGTCCCTCTGGCATCTGGGGTCAGCTGTCCTGGCTGTGTCGCTCCCAACTTCTTGTGCTCTCCCAGCCTCCCCACTGATGGGGTTGAGAGGCAGAAAAGGCCTTGGCGCTGTGCAAGCCCTGCTCAGCAATAATGAAAACATCCCTGTATTACCAGCACAGTTTCCAGCACAAATCCAAAACACAGCCCATATTGACTACTATGAAGAAAATTAATTCTACACCAGCCAAGACCAGCATCGTGTGACCTTGGTTTTTTTCTCTGTAAATCTCAGGAGTAGCAGCTAGGTGAGAGAATTTAGAATTTTTTTTTTTTTTACCCACCCCAGGAAGAAAATGTCCTTAAAAGATTTTTGGTTTATGCAGTTGTTTTCAGTAAGAGGGCTCCTCCTACTATTGCAATTTCCTCTTAAAAGGGAGATGCTCAAGTTGTACACTTCTGTCCCTTTCAGAGTAAAAATTCACATCAGTTCACATTTCAGAAGAGAAATTAGTGTCTTTTCTCATCTTCCTGTTCCTGACAGGAAAGAGGTTAAGTTGGTGTTTTACGGAGAAGGCACCTTTTTCATGTGGGTGACTATGAAACACTCTGGTAAATTGCTGTTTGTGACGTGGCTTCCTTGTTGAGTTGTGTATTTCCTCATGGTACCCTTGGAAGACAGAGCAGCTGAAGTACCAAGGGTACTTCCATGGTACCCTTGGAAGACAGAGCAGCTAGGAAAAGCCCTCTTTTCTGTCCCACAGTCACCCTGAGTGATGACATTGCCCAGTCTTGCCTTTTCCCTTCACCTCTGCTGGAGGTGAGGAAGATGTTTAACTTGTGCCACAGTCGAGCACATTACAAATGCATGA
This sequence comes from Leptocoma aspasia, assembly GCA_013399835.1. NCBI lineage: Eukaryota > Metazoa > Chordata > Aves > Passeriformes > Nectariniidae > Leptocoma > Leptocoma aspasia. The sequence continues at coordinate 720,850 of VXAX01005444.1, read as the reverse complement.
AACTAGTCAAAATATCATATGAGGGAAGGGAGTAATTAAAGTGCTGCAGTTGCAAACAGGCTGATCCTGTAAAAAGATGAACTCCAGGTTATAGGAGGTCCTGGATTTAATGGTGTGCCAGCACTCATGGCTAATGTGCGTGCTGCTGTGCTTAAGCAATATACGTGGGAACTCCTGAAAGATCCTCTTCACATAACTAATAAGCCACTAGAAATTCTTTAAAGGATCACACCCTTTAAATAAAAGTATTGCCTCATTAGGAATATCAGAAAATAGAGTCTGAACAGAGATGAAAATAGAGCTTGTGACTTAACAGTGTAAATGCAAACCTAATTAGTCTGGTATTTTAAAGTATTAACAGGGAGCCATAAAATAAGATGGATTGGAATGAAGAAATTTGTTGTAAAGAAATTACTGGATAGTGACAAAAGCCCGATTTATTAACACTCCATGATGTGGAAACAATGAAAAGGGTATTAATTACTTTACTAGTACTCATTTTGCACCGTTGCCCAAAGTAATTGGTTTATTGACCTCTCTTTAATCCTGAATAGTTCAAAAAATTAATTTCAATAGCAAAAATAAAGTTCTGTGCAGGAATGAGTTCCATGAAGGGGATAGTTACCCATAAATAGTACAGAGTGAAAAAATATTTTATAAATACTATATACATATAATAGTCTAAGAGTAAAAGATTTTAACTATTTACAAAAAAGAATACATATAAAGCAATAAATTACAGACAAACACAGGTGTTTTCAAAGTGATGCATATACTGCCTTGCAGAAGTCAGAAGAGGTGGAAGGGACCTTCTACAGAAACTAAAAATAAGGAACTTCCTTTAAGGAATTAATTGCTAGGAGTATGTACATAGAGATACTTAACCTGAAACTAGAAAAGCATACTAAATACGTCTTCTTTTAGCCACTTTTCTTTTAAAAAAAAATTTATCTGGCATTGATGGAAAACTAAAGCCTGCATATGCAGTTCAAGGATGCAGAGAATATTACAGATATACAGCCAGGTGTGTGAAGCAATATATAATTTGTACTCAGGGTCAGATAGAAAAGAATTTATTAGCAATTTGTGAGTGAACAAGACCTTTTTTTAAAACTAATTTTACCATAGAATCTTAGTTGTTTTGAATTATCATGATGAACAAGGATGAGGACTTTAACGGTTATATCTTTGGGGTGTCAGTCTTGATATGCACCCATTACACAGATAGCAAACAAATAATTTTGGCTTCTGTTTGGTTTGGCATACATTAAGAACAAAAAAGTTTATGTTGAACAGCTGGAAGTGGGTGAAACCTCTATGGAAATCAATGTAATTACAGTAGACAAGTGGTCAAAACACGCCCCGTTAATATGTCCAAGTAGGAAGGCACGGGATAAAATGCCCTGTGTAGTGCTGGTGTATGTAAGGCTTTAGTTTGATCAGTAAAATTCAGTATACTGTCACTTTCAGCTATACAAAAAACCAGCAACTATCGAAGCAGCAATATTCCTTCTTTGAATGTTGTTATGTCTGGAATATCTTGCACTCAAATTAGGACACTCTATTCAGGCTGTTTTAAACTTGTTTCCTCCAAGAAATTAACTATATAACCAAGCCTCTCTCTAGTAAGTTTATTAATGTGCTCAAATACCTTAGAATCATAGAATTATTGTTTTGCCTTGGCTCAAGTAGCAATCAGTTGTCATTGAATCATAAAACAGTTTGAGTTGGAAGGGACCTTTAAAGGTCACCCCCCTGCCATGGACAGGGACACCTTCTACTTGACCAGAGCTCAGAGCTCCATCCAACCTGGCCTTGAACACTTCCAAGAATGGGGCATCCACAGCTTCTCTGGGCGCCCTGTGCCAGTGCCTCACCAGCCTCATAGTGAAGAATTGTCTCTCTCTGCCCCTTCCTTTCTTGTCCTGTTTTTACCTTTGTTAAGAGACTCCCACCTTCAGGCATCAGCTTACATTTTCTGGCTTATAGTATCCATATAAAACAGTGATGGAACTTTATCATGAGAAATATGAGTGGTCCTTACTCCTGTCAAGGTTTATAACATTCAGCTGGTTAGGCAGTTTGCCCATATTTGATGTTTAATCCATAAGAGTTCAAAAGAGTCCAGTTAAAAGATATGATCGACTAGACTGCAAAATCTGTAATGTTCCTAGGTGTGGAGAACCCTCTCATTTATGTTTTATCTCATTTACCTTAGGTGTCTAGAGAAGAATATCAGAAGGTACTTAGTGCTTCAGGTCTCTTGTGGTGGATTTGCTACCCAGAAGCCTGTCTGTGCTGTTTGGATATATTAATGAGATATTTGGTTATAAATCTGTAGTACATAAAGCATATAACCTTGTAATGGGAGAAGATCAAGTCTACTTACATACTTTGAAAGTTGCAAGTGAAAAAATGTTTTTTCTGTGTTACTAAAAGGTATAGTAGGAGAAACTACCTGTTTCTATTTGCTTGTAGTTTTGTTACTCAGTTGTTTAAGTATTATATTGACATTTAACATTTAATTGAAACTGTGGTCAGTCATTCTTCACTTCTCTGTGTGTGGGGAAAAAAAGAGTTAAAACTGTTCCAAAGTACATTTGTTGGATATATAGAATTTTGGTCTTCATTATGGTAGCTGTTATTTCCATATGCCTTCTCTTTGGCCTCTGTGTTTAGAAAAAAAAAGGTGCTTAGAAAAGGAACAGTCAATTTAATTTTCTATTCAAACAGAACACTTGGATAAACTATTTAGCTCTGATTTTCAGTTATTCTTTCATAAAGGATGGAGAGGACTTCATGCAGGAATGCTGGTATTCTGTTACAGAGTAGCTTAGTAACCTAAATTTTCCTAGTGAGTATTCCTGCAGAAACATTCATATGCTGAATTTTATTGTCTAGAGGAGGTAAGCTACTCTTGAGCAGTATAAAAAAATAAGAAGTGATTTCAGGTTGTCTATTTTGGAGTGAGGGAGAGTGTGAGTAAGTGTTAGATGCTGAATTTCTACACTCTGTGTGAGGGATGCAGTGAATCAAGGTTGTTTTAGTTTGCCTAACTCTTCAAACTGGCCCTGCAGCATCAGGACATGACTGGTGTTCCTAGTTTCTGATATATTCCTCCTTGAGATCCCTGGTGAAAGCACTGTGTGTTACCACATAAATGCTTTTCTTGGTGGGGGGGGGTGTGGTTTGTTGCTTTTTCACATTTAGCTCAGCTGGTTGTTGGAGGCAGCCTTTTCTGTGCAGAATATTTTAGAGCATAATAAAGCTTTCATTCACAGGGAGGGAACCTGATGTTTTCTTTCTTTGGCAGAATTCAGTAGTCACTCACCAGTAAATCTAAAGCAAAAGCAGACGCATGCAGATATTGAAGTGCCTCTGTACCCACTGTGCCTGGGTGCCTGGTGGTTGGATTAAATTTGGGCTGAGTTGCTCAGAAGTGAATGTCCCTCCAGTGCAGTGCTGACAAGGATCTACGTGATGCTAATCCAGTTTGTAAGGTGACAGGTGCTCTTACCAAACTCACTCACGGGCACCCCAGCACCAACTGCTTGACAAAGAAGCTGAGGCCAAAATATACATAGAAACTGGCCTCATTTTTCTTTAACATGCGTTCCAGAGAAACAATAAGAGGACAAAGAAAGAATGAATTAAGTAAACAGCAGAATTCTTGTTCTCATTTTATGCAGAAGGAATCGGGCTTTGCGCTTTTTTTTAAATAAGTGCTGTGAATCAGCACCTGTTTCCAAAAATTTCGCCACAGAAGAATGGAAAAATACCCAGTTGACTTCAAATAAAATAAGTAAATTGATTGAACCAGTTCAGGCCATAGGGATATTTGAAATGTCAAACTTCACAGATCTCCGTATCTAAGTAAGCCCCAGAACTTGGGTTTATTGGTATAAAATTTTATCTAATGTAGTTCACCACTTAGGATGGTTCACTATTTAGAAACTTGAGGTTAAGAAATATGTAAGAAATGTAAATGCAAGAAAATGCAGATCTCATTGTCCCAAGAGAAATTCCCCTCTCTCTTTGTCTCTCTCTCATACACACATTCTTCTGCATTTTTGTCTTTTCTGGTGGCTCAGGAAACCAGCATCTCCCAGGTCTACTGATTTCTACTCCATGCCATTTGTGGGTGCTGATATTCTTCTGCTGTGCTGGCTCTGAAAACATGCCACAGTAATTCAGACCAAAATAATATATTTTTATACTAATATATTAGTACATCACAGCACATTACCACCTCACACTAAAGCACTGGTTCATAGCATCTTTTAAAGAGATTCAAAGGCTCAACAAAGAGAAGAATTTTCTCTCTGTTAATGAGTTCAGTGGTAGCTAAGCTTGTTACGAAGACTTTTAGATAATTTTGTAAATAGTAAGGCTTTAAAAGGAAAATGTCTACAAAGCTATTCTAGATTCCATCCAACAGAGAGACTGTATCATTCATTTCAAAATGTTAATGTTTTTTGTCTCTTCGACTTCATTTTGGTCAAGCAATCCCATATAAGTCATCTCAGTGCAGCCATTATTTATAGCTAATAATCTCCTTTAGCTGCCAAACTGAAACTAGATCTCCTTCACTCTTGAGCTGAAAGCGCTTTTCTTTCTACAATGTGCTGGAAATGTGCCAATTTACCAGTTCCATTAACTTAATGAGGTCTGACAGCCTGCAGCAAATTTTCTCATAATCTCTCTTGGATTTAAATTTGGTGCTGCACAAACAACTGAGTATGACCAAGTAGTTGCTTTTTAACTCTATGTATTCTAAACAAAATTCTTTGCTCAGCTTAAATACAAAACAGGCTTGAGCCTTTCTTTTTTTTTTTTTTTTTTTTTTGTGGGGTTTTTTTTTTTTTCGAC